>CM036646.1:612500-820566 GCA_020746105.1 Trogon surrucura
CCATCTACACTGTCCTCGCTCTCCACACTCGCCTAGGTACACACACTTCGCAAAGGCAAACGTATTTCACACGTCCATAAATAAACACAGGGAATACTTGGGCTTTGAATTTGGTCATGAGAAAATCCTGGCACCAGCAGCCGGTGTTTCTGCCTGAAGCATGAGGAAAAAAAAATAAAAATGCAGATCCTGCAGTCGGAGAGAACTCCTCGGCCACTGCCTTGAAGAAAAAAACCTGGATTTAGGGCAAAGGCACCTTTAAAATTTGCTAGTGTGATGCGGAGCCACTTTGAGGGTTGTGGGAAACCTCGAATGCCACTAAACCCCTTGGAAACACCGTCTGGCCCCCCAAATGCTTCGACTGCAGGAGAAACGTCTCTTACCTTCCGCACGAATTACAAATTCGGGTTCAACATAAACGAAAACCGAAGCTATAAAAGGTTTCCAAGGGAGGCAATAGGAACAGAGACAAACAAAATCTGCCCCAAATTGGATCTGATCGTTTGAAAACATTGCACAGACGAAATGCCTTTTAAATCGCAATAAAATAAATAAATAAAAAATCTGGGAAACCACGTCTTTCCCCGCGCACCCATTTTCAATTTAGCATCCGAAGCGCAAGAAAACCTTTATCTGCATTGACTTAATTCTTTCTTTCCGTCCCAATTACAAATCCAACCCGATATAATCTTTCTTTCGGGTTAACTCCCACCAAAACCTCTCATGGCGAGGACCTTGAAGGCTCTTTGTGCAGATAAGTTTGCGGGGGGTTTTGATAACCTTGACTTTGGGGATTTTTTTTGGTGAGCGTGTGTGTGCAATTGTAACTCATCTATCAGATAATGTAATTTTCTCTTCTGCTGCGGAATGGTATTTTAAAAAAAAATAAATCAGTTAAATCAAGAAAAAAAAAGAGAAGGGTTTCTGGATTCTGCTTTTACAAAGGCCGGGTTTGAAGGGGGGGGGACGCCAGAGGATAGGTTTTGCTGGTGCCACAGACCCGAGGCGTGTGTGCATGGGGGTCCACACACGACCCACACGCATGCAGCCCCGCATGCACACAAAACGCCACCCACCCCAGCCATCCTGCTGCTGCCGGAGCCCTAATTATAGCAGAGATCCTGACACACAGCCGATATTTTAATCCACATACCACAAGCAAACCACGCAACCCCCTTGCTTAGATCTCAGCAGTATTTTCTACCAGCTTTTTTTTTTTTTTTTTTAAGGGAAATCCAAACCATCCCTTCGCACGATCCGCGTTTATCGATCTGAAAGAAGCCTCGGAATCCACCTAGCCTCAAATGAAAGCAGGAGCAAACCCGAATATTCCCAGACACATAGATTTCCAAGCCATATGCAATCTCTAACAGCGACAATGAAACGCGTTCAATGAAAGCCTCTTTTGACAAAATCCCAAACTTAAAACATCTGCTCAACACGCAGAAACGTTTTTCGCCTTCGCAAACGAGACCTCGATTCGTCAAGAAAGAAAAAAGGGGAAAAAAAAAAAGAAAAGCTTTTTCCTCTGAGTCTCCCAACGAGCTTCCAAGCCATGAAATGAGCCACAGAGCACAATTCCAGCCTGAGATGTCTGTAACTGCAAATTAGGCTTTACACAGTTTAATTTTATTTTTTTTTACCCCACTTTAACACCGAGCAAAACCAAAGACGACCAACTCGCTTAGCACATGGAAATAAAGCATTTGTATAGAAAGCGATATGAAGGAGGGGGGAAAAATAATCAGGGTTCGTCTGCCTTCAGAAAAACACAAAGCCCCCCAAACAACTCTCCCCCTCCAAACAAACAAACAAGCCCCAGGTCTTTGCGATTTCAGAGCAAAACCACCTCATCCTATCACATTCTGTAGCATTGATTGCAAGAACCGATTTTTTTTTTTTTTTGCATAAGTACATGCACAGCAAATTTTCTGCATATAAACAGCGAGTTCTCAAATAGCTCTTTGCCCTGGTCCTTTTTTTCTCAGCTCTATTATATACATTTAAATTAAAAAAAAAAATACAACACAAAGAATCCCAAACCACAACTCGAAACACAAAAGCCAACAACATTTCCAGGAAGAATATTCTTTTTCCAAAAGCCAGCAACAATACAGAACATTATTGTGCCAATTTCTGGAGGAGAAGTTGGCAGGGCAGAGAGCACATTACTGCATATTCGCATTACTCCTGCTCTTATTAGCTATAGATGATTACTAATTGCTGAAATTAGCTACTGTTAATGAATGATTCCCTTACCTTTTGCTTCATTGTCAGAATTGTCAGTGCTGGTGTCAGTGTTTTTATTCAGGTCTTTCTCTGCTTCCGAAGGGCTGCTTTTGGGTGCTGGGGCGCTTTTTTCTGTTTTAATTTCGTTCGTGGATGTGTTCTGAGTATTATCTGTTTTTGTGTTTTCGGGAAAACTCACTTTAGCCACCGGGGGCGGCGGCGGAGGAGGAGGAGGTGGAGGAGGTGGTGGTGCTGGTTCCAGATGCTCGTTCCTTGGGTTCAGGCTCGCCCTGGATTCAAAACTTGCCTCAAACTCATTTGGATTGCTGCAGTTTGACGTCTTCTCCATGGAGGGGTAACCTTGGCTTGCTCGGTAGTAGCTAGGAACGGGGACTTCATGGTCATTTAGGCAAGGCTCAGGCATTTGGTTGGGGTAGAGGGCTGTCTCTGTGGCGTTTTTTGCTCTTTTATCAGCGTTATACATACAGCAAACATTCTCTTCCTTGACATTGGTTGGGAAGGAGCAGGATGGGAGCTGTCTTGCAACAGGTTGCTCGATCCTGTACGTATTTTTGGGGTCACACCAAGTGTCTAGCTGAGAAAGGTAAGATGGATAGGTGCTGAGAGACAAGGTAGCGCTATTCACCTCGTCCCTTTTGGAAAGAGACGGGATAATTCCACAGTTCCTCATGACTCCGCAGCTGAAATCGCTCCCAGGCTGCATGTACATCCCTTGGCTGGAGGAATAATTCTCCCCTCTACAGGTACCGGCCAACGAGTCCATCAAAAACGAGTTAGAAGTCACATTGTTGGGACATGACATTTTCAGAGAGGGTTTTTAAGGAGGAATACTCCAGCCAGGGGCTGACATCTTTTTTTTAGGGGGAAAAAATATCAAGCACCATAATTATCCACGCATCGCTCTCCCCCCCTCCACCCCCCCACGTGATGCCCAGGCCAATGAGGATTGAAAATGGCCTTGATGATTCAGACGGGGACGACGTCACGGGGGTCAAGTTGTCGGGACCGGGAGCGGCACCGTGGAGCAACAGCGACATCTGCCAGCACCGGGCCGGGACCTTCACGTTGAACAAAGGCAGAGCCCCCCCCCTCACCGCCCCACTCCCCTCCCGCCCGTTTGTTTACCAACGGAGCCACGCGTGGAAAAGGGGCGAAGGGGGAAAAATACAACTTAAAAAAAAAAAATTAAATTCTGATTATATATTTTTTATTTAGCGAGTAAAATTTATTTTTTTAAAAAAAAAATTAAAACCTCAACCCCCTTCCTTTTCTCCCCCCCTCTTTTCCCCTGCATTCTAAGATTTTGCCCCCCAAAAACCCACTGAGATTTTGTAATTGTTGCCCCCCTGCCTCGTTTCTCCTTCCTCCGCTCGGCTGTGCCTTCCTCCCCCTCCCCAGGCAGGCGAACTCCTCTGGGCTGAGCCGGCTGCTGCGCACCTTCTTCTTGGGGTTATTTTGGTGCTTATTAAGATTATTTGGGTTGTTTGTTTGGGTGGTTTTTTAGGGGGAAAACTGGATGGGGTTTGAGGGGTGCGAAGGGTTTGATGCGCTGGGCGCCGCTTTGCTTTCGCTGTTGCGAGAGAGATGCGGTAAGACGGGGAGGGGGGTACTGGAAATTGGGGAATAATTCAGAGATTTTTCAACCAGGCATTCCTCCGAAACCCCCAAGCTCCTTAGAGCAGGTTGGATATTTCTCAAGCAGCTTTACTAAGGGAGAAAAAGACGCTGAAACCCGACTTTTGCTTTGTTTTCCCTTTTGTGTTTTATTGTTGAGGATTTTTTTTCTTTCCTCCCCGCAGCAAAGCAGCTTCGCCTTCCCTGACTCTGCGAAGACAGCTTTTTTTAATTATCCACTTTCATTCCCCAACTGTCTTAAGTTTCTGGGCTAAAATTGCATGTGTGTTGTCGTGCGGGGGCGGGGAGGGGGGAGAGAGGAAAAAAAAAATCCTTGTGAAGAGGGGGAAAAAGGGGTCGGATTTGTGAAAAGGGAGCAACTTTCAGCCGGTGAGCTGCGAGAGTGCGGTGGTGTGGTGGGTTTTCTCCCCTTCTGTCTGTCTGTCTCTCTCTTCGGGAAATATCTACTGGGAGATTAAAAAAAAAAAAAAAAAGGAAAAAAAAATCCAGCCTAGGGCTCACTAAATATCACGCACAAGGCTTTACAAAGTGCAACTTTCCCGATTTGGTCGGATTGTATTTGATTTTCTTTCTTTTCTTTTTTTTTTTTTTTTTCCTGAGGTGATTTCACGAGGAAAGTTACTTTTCTCTCAATATTTCCTCTCTCCTCTTCCGTGGCGCGATTAGTTGCGATCGCAGCTCAAGTTGTTGTTTGCTTTTAGATTTTAAATCTCCGAGCAAGGTTTGATGCCTTAAGTCCGACGGAATTTAAACCCTCATGGGTATTGTGCCCTCCCCCCTACTTTATTTTCTTTATTATTTTATAAATCGTGTAGTAATTAAGCTCTATAGGGTTTTTTTTTTCATCGTTGTCCCCGCCGTGTTGCAATGCTAGTGAGTGAAGTCTGGTTTTAGGTAAAGCGGCAGCTAAATGGCGAATAAATAAATAAAAAGGGAGATAGCCCAGTGTTTCAAGATCATTACGATTAGAAAGAGACGGGTTCAGAGTCACTTTCAAGGGAAACAAAAAGAAAACGCCACCTTTCATTTAAAAAAAAAAACAAAGAGGGGTGGGAAAGAAAGAGAAGGAAATAAAAAAGAATTGAAAAATAGAAAGGGGGGGAAGAAAAAGAAAGGGGAGAAAAGGAAACGGAGCAAAATCGTGGAGGAAAAAAAAAAAAGTACATTGGAGCAGAGAGAGTGGAACTTGACCGTTTGG
The DNA here is from genome assembly GCA_020746105.1 of Trogon surrucura. NCBI lineage: Eukaryota > Metazoa > Chordata > Aves > Trogoniformes > Trogonidae > Trogon > Trogon surrucura. The sequence continues at coordinate 617,584 of CM036646.1, forward strand.
GGTGATTTGTAACGGTTTAAAGCAAAGTCCTGCTTAAATATTCTCACGTCTGCAAACCTGTTTTCCCAAAGATTTTCCAAAGCAGGGCTGTAAAATGTCCCCTCGACTTAACTTTCAAGAGCCTTGCGGGTCTTCTTTCCGCATCAAGCGGGACAAGTTTCAATATCTTAGGCCGAAAAAAGCCTAAAAGTGCATAATCCGATTTCGTGCGCCCTTTCCCCAGCGCAGGAAAAGCTCTCGTAGGCTTCAGACGCCATTTGGTTCCCCTGGAAAGCTATTTGCGACTTTATTGCCTCTATTTGTGTTATCTGCATAGGTCTTTTTAAAACAGTTTGATAGAAATCGTTCCGTTTTATGATATCCAACGAAAATTCCACATAATATTTATAAGCAAAGAATAAAACTTTAGTATGGGAGCCAATATTTTCTCATTTATAGGTGATGAAATTAAAGACCAATGCAATTTTGTATTATATTGCCCTTTCTTTTTTTTTTTTCCCCCGGTTTGATTTTTTTTTCCCCCGTTCTTCTACTTTATTTTCGCAGCTGATGTGGCCGGCCGATAATTTATGCTGCTCAGTCAAACAGCTACACATGTGCATTTTTTTGGGACACCAAAATTTGACCTCATAGCTTCCTGTATTGTCTGCCTAAAGATTAAATATGTTTTCCTGATTTTTTTTTTTTTTCACCCTGTATTCTGGCGTGTGCTTTTGTCGAAGGCGGTGTGAATGAGGACATCAAACGTGACATTAAATAATTGGAATTTGCTTCTCCTCAGAATCAGGCACTTCGCAAGAGCATCTCCCCATCCAGGTTTGCTGGAGAGAGAGGGGGGGAAAAAACTGGTGCTGGAAAGCTCATCTTTTATGAATGTATAAACGTTATGAGTATAAAATCAAGATTTACACCGTTCGCAGGCGTTTTGTTTACCCGTTTTTGCCAGCGCAAGAGACCGACGCGAATGTTTGAAGGGTTTCAAGGCTGTTTCGCCAGTTGCTGATCAGCATCTTCGAGAGGGAAGGGGGCTGAGTAAATACAAAATCGGATTGTGCGTAAAAACCATGACCTGAATATATCTGGAAGCTTCAGCGTGGTGGGCCATGGAAAAATAGGATGTCGACGTGAGGAAGAGGCACAGAGGCGTCTCCAGGAGACCGAATATTGTTTAAAGTTAAAAATAATTAGAAGTATGATAAACATGGGTCATTAATGGAAAGAGAAATAAAATTCATCAGCCTAAGTGGGACCCCCGTTGGGAAAAATGCTTGACTCTAATTACAGAAAATAAATACGAACAAACGCTATTAAAACTTTAAAGGAGAGAGTCTACCCGTGGTAAGGACGTTAATAACCCACTTGGAATTTTACACACTTTTAGGGGAATCAGCCCCACGTCGGATGCTCGTCCCCGTCGGGGTGACACCCCCACGTCTTTCCTAGAAAGCTGCTCCCCCGCCTCCCTCCCTGGGTCCAACTTGGCCTTTTGGGACCAGTTCAGGGCTTTTTCAACCCAATAAACGGCGGGGCACACCAAAGAAAAGTGGGGTTTTGTCCTTCCTCTCACGGCTCTTCTTCTCCCTGGGGGTGGACACAACACACACTGTCCCCGCGTCCTCCCATTGTCCCCAGCGCCACAGACAGAGCAAATTGCCCTAAAACCTCCCCAAACCAACACTTGGGATGCCAGGGAAGCCGGGGACGAAGGGAAGGGAGGGGGCGAAAAGATGCCAGAACCCCCTGCTCTTCTGCCCATCACCCCGAGGAGTATATAAATGTCTACAATTTCCAAGACAAAGCATCTCTCAGCCTTCCCCGGAATATTTTACCTGTCCCCTTTTCAATCTAATTATTTAACAGTGAGTTATGTCTAGAAAGTGCTTCTTCTGCCCATTGTATTTTTTAGCAAGTTTTCTTACGGTTTTACGACAAACATTCATTTTCGCTTCGAGGAAGTATTTGGTAGCAACGCTTTAATGATTACCTTAAATTTGTATTTCTGCCCGGTATTATGCCCCCATGTTGTAGCGGAAATAATTCTGATTTATGACAAAGTACACTGGAGTACAATAACAGCGATGCAAAAATAAAACCCACGCCTTTATATGTTGGCTTAGAAACTGTAAACTATCACCACAAGAAATCTATCAAACTTTACAATCCCTCTTACCCTGCTTCCTTCTTTCGGAGTAACTTAAGTCAAAGAATTATGGAATGATATTATGTTCCTTGAGGTGGTATTGAAAACGGTGTACGAGCTTTTCTACCCCCAACATCGCACCCCTGTCCTGGATGGAGTTTGGACCCTTTCCCTTTGATCCTGAAGGCGAAATTTGGAAAGTGTAATTCATACACAAGCAAGAGCAAGGCAGGGTGACAGAGCACGACGACGTGACACGGGGATTTCGGAGGAGTTTATTCAGTGCTGAAATGTTTCCTTTAATTTTCCAACCGCGTTAACAAACTTAAATATTGCCCCCACCCTCCCCTTCCCACAAAAAGAAAAAAAAAAAAGGAAAAAAGGAGAATTATTTCTGGTAGAGGTGGGGAAGTGCGGGTGGGAGCTCTGGAAATGTGGATTATTGGAAAAGTAAAGGTGGTTGGGGTTGGGATTTTTTTGTTTGTTTGTTTTTGATTTATTTTTTTTTGTCTAGGCAATGCTGCCGGTTTTAAACTGCGAAATAAGGGAGCGGCCGATGGGAACGTGGATTTGGGAGAGCCCGGAAAGTTTCAAAAAAAAAAAAAAAAAAGTAAAATCTAAAAAAAAAAAAGGGTGAAGTTGAAAGAGGCGAAGAGTAACGATGAAAGGTAAGAATTGAAAACAATGAAGAACGTGCTAAAATGTGGGTCTGCGAGTTAAGAGCAAACCTCAAAGAATTCCTATTTTTCAAGTACGACGATAGGAGAATTAATTCTTTCAAACTTTGTTAAATTGCTGATAATTTAACAGGCGTCTTTGAAGGGGCAGCGCCGGTCTGCTGAGGGTTTCAAAACAAACATTATTGTTTCGATGACAATTTTAACAGAGTTTGGAGAGCACGGCGAGGACGGGTGGGCAACATTCGCCTTTCTTCTGCAGAAAGGAAAAGAAGCATTTGCGGGGGACGGGGGGAAAAACACGAATAAATACAAATTTCACACCTACAGCACGGAAATAAGCTGGCGACAGAGGAGCTAAAGCCTGACCTTTTTATTTTGCTGGATTTGCTTTAACTTGAAGGTCCTCTCTTTCTGAACAGAGATACCACCGCAGAGGTTGATAAATCGTATGTAGAGAATTTTATTGGAAAACCACTGTAATTCTTCCTTTTTTTTTAAAAAAAAAAAAAAAGAAATATTGTTTTCTATACCTGCAGCTCTCAGCCTGGGAGATAACCTCGAGTATCTCCTGGTTTCTTAATCTCATCGTCTTTGCAAACCCCAAAGAGTTTCGACTATTTTAACCGTCATCTGTACAGTCACATACGGTTTATATCAAGCACATCTTTAGAGCAGAGGACTGTAGACTTTCTTAAGCATGTATCACTTCATTCAAAGAGAGGAATTAGGCCACTTCTGAACAATTAAAACGAACGAATTTACTTTGCTACTTGTAGCACATAAACAATTGCAATGTTTACATTAAGCCTTCCTTCTTCTTTTTTTTTTTTTAAATGAATAGGTTTCTTTTTTTTATGAGCTCCATCAGCAATATGTTCCAGACTGATTCCTCAACTCCAGATCTAAAAAAAAAAAAAAAAAAAATTAAAAAAAAGCGCGCCTCATGAGGTTGCAAACCACATTCTCGTGGTTTCATGTTGTAATTTAGACGTTATCAAAAGCAGAGGAACGTGCTTCCATCTCACATGTGCTGCGCATCCCTGCAGCCCCCAACTTTTTGAAAGGCGGATAAGTCAGACCTTAATGAGCCGCCATTTTGGGGCAAAATAATATAAGTCATATTTTTAATATAGAGTGGAGGGGCAGCCTCCCCTTTCCTCCCCGTATCCTTTTTTTTTTGGGGGGCAACCGCTCCCTTCCTCCCCGTATCCTTTTTTTTTGGGGGGGCAGCCTCCCCCTTCCTCCCCGTATCCTTTTTGGGGGGAGGTGTATTTCTTTTTAGAGGAGTTATTGAGGGGATATTTCTTTTCAGAGGGGTATTTCTTTAGAGGAGGTATTTATTTTTGGAAGATTATTGATCTATTTCCTTTGGGGGCGTCTATTTATTTGGGGGAGTCCCTAATTTTAGGGGGAGTCTCTAATTTTAGGGGGTATTAATTTCAAAGGGATATTTATTTGGGGGAGACTGTTTATTTGGGGAGGCTCTATTCATTTCGGGGAGTCTATTTATTTTATGGGAGGTGTTTTCTTTGTTTTAGGGGGTTACTGATGTCAGAGGGCTTTCCAAAACCAAATGGCAAGCTTGCAAACGCTTCCCCTCAAACCCGCAGTTCCTTCCCCCAAAATTTTCTCTTCCCGCCCCCCTTCCTCCCCTCTTTCGCCGGTGGGTTTCCAATATTTCAGCAGCAAATCCGCCCGCCGGTCCCCCCTCGGCAGAGCGGTGCTTCAGGAGAACCAATTTAATCGCCTTTTCGCCGAAGTTATGAGCCACCAGGGTCCCTGGGCGAGGGCTCTAGGACTTGGGGACCGCTACCTGCCCTGCTCCTCCGGGGGGGGACAGTTATTGCTCCCAGAAAATGCTCCTCGGACACAAATAAACGAATACACGCCGGGATCCGCAGGCGAGGATTAGCTGAATTGATGGGCGATTCGAGTCCACTTTGCCAAAAACCACTTGGCTTTCTTCTTGGGTTTTGCGTAATCCCAGCTCTGGCCGAGTTGCAAACCGGCGGCGGACCCCGTGAAGAAAAGTGGAAATGGTCAAAAAAAAAATTAATAATAAGAAAAAAAAAACAAACAAAAAAAGGATGCATTTTCCCCTCCTCGTGAGTTGTTCCGCTGCAGTTGTTTATTTACGTGCCACCGAGGAGGTTTCGCCTCAGCGAGGAGTCAAGGTTACGCACTCCTGCCCTGGCACCCTCGGGAGAGGCTGCGGGGGGGGCGTGGGGTGGGGGCGTGGGTGGGGGGTGCAGCCCCGTCCAACACAACCGGAATCTCTGGACGCTTTAATCCAGCATCTGCAGCTCTTACAGAGCCCTCTCCCCAACCACGCTTCTTTTTCTTCTTTTCTTCTTTCCTTTTTTCCTTTTTTCTTAAACAATTTTCCTGTTTTTTTTTCTTTTTCCTTTCTTTTCAAATTTTCTTTTCCTTTGTTTTTTCTCTTTTCTTTCTTTCTTTTCTTCCTTTTCTTTCTTTTCATTTTCCCCTTTTATTTTCTTCTTTTCTTTTTCCTTTTCCTTTTTTTCCTCCCTCTTCCTTCTTTCCTTCTCCTTCTCTTCTTCCTTTTCTTTTTTCCCTTTCCTTTTTTTCCTTCCTTTTCTTCTTCATCTCATTCTCTTCTTTTCTTTTTCCTCTCATTCTTTTCTTTTTCCTCTCATTCTCTTCTTTTCTTTTTCCTCTCATTCTTTTCTTTCCCTTTTCCTCTCATTCTTTTCTTTTTCCTCTCATTCTTTTCTTTTTCCTCTCATTCTCTTATTTTCTTTTTCCTCTCTCTCTCTCTTTTTTTTTTTTTAAATGAAATTAGTTTGCCTTGTATAGAAGCCAACATAAGTGAACATCATTATCCCTCAAGAAGCCAATTAGAAGCCGGCCCCCTCGCCTCCTTCCCTCTCTGTAATATTTCACAACAAAGTCATCCAGAGCTGCTTCCAATATGTTGTGTATGAAATCCAGGGAGCAATGGGAAACAGGTTGGGTTGGTGTGTTTGTACGTCACATGGAAAGGGCCTTCGTAATTAGTCTGGGTGTCATTAACGTAGAGCACAGAGCGAGCTCCCCAGCCTATGAGGGAGGCTTGATTGTGATGGACATCCGAGGTAGGAATAAAGTTGATGGAAAAGCCTAAATGCGTGCTGGGAATTTTAAATAATAAAAAAAAAAAAAAAAAAAAAAAGGAGAAGAAAAAGAGGAGGAGGAAAAACTTGTAAAACTTTTACGCCAAACAAAGTTATAAAAACTTTTCATGCGTTAAGATATCAAAAGGTTTATAACAATAATAAAGAGTGTGTGCCGCGTGTGTGAAACCTGCCAGCATTAAATGCTGCGCGGCCGAGTTAAATATTAAGCGTCATAAACGCCGCTCGGGGCTCAAAATTAGACTCCGGGGGTGGGTTTGGGTTGGTTTTTGGGGGGAAAAATGGGGCCCCCCACCCCGACAACCCCCCTTCCCCGGCTCCCTGGAGGCGGGGCGGCTGGGGAGCCGCGACCCTCTCCGATTCCCCTTTATTACAAAAGGGTTAAAGGTGATGGACTTGACTTTATTGAAGTTCAAAGACATCATATATTCACATTTTTTCTTCCTGTGGGTCTCACTCCCACCCTTGCGTCCCTCGGGAAAATAAAAAGCAACACAAACCGACCAACCAAAAAAAAAAAAATTTGTAGAAAATCCCCAAACCTTCGCTGTGGCGATTTGGGGCTTTAAATGGGAACTGGCCTCCCCCTCAAATGAGACCCTCCCCTCATCCCACATCTCTTCCTCTATATAGGTATAAAAATATATATATATATATATATATATATATATATATATATATATATATATTTACTGGGGCCACCGAGACACAGATGTCTTAACCCTGGTCTGCTTCTCCGCTCTCCCATTGTGGTACCCAAAGCATCTTCAGCGACACCCCCCCCTCTCCCTTTCTCTCCATCCTCCTCCAGCCCCTTCTTTCCCCCCCCCCCCCCCCTCTCCCCGCCTCTCCCTCCCCAGAACATTAACAGCCCTTTTCCTACACGGCACTGATGCTTAATGCTGCTGTAAACTCCCACATGGTCTATAAACTTGGGTTTTACAACTGGCATTCCATTTTAGCTCGCGAAAACTTTGAACTAGGCCTACAGTTTCATTGTGCTGCAGTTGAACTGGAGCCTTGGAAGGGGGGGGGGGGGGGAGAGAAAGGGAGGGAGAAGAAGGGGGAAAAAAAAAAAAATTCCCTGGGCAAGACTCCCTTATTTGTTTACTATTTACTGCGGAAGTCTTTTCCTTTAGCCAGACGGGGTAATTAAGAAAAATTAAGCTGTTTAGTGCTGCAGTCTTTATTACAACGTCTAGACTAGCCGCTTTTGTCCGGACAGCCGCTGCTGTTACGGAGCATTAACTGCCTCTTCTGACCTCCCGATATTCACCTTATTGCACCTCTCTTTAGTTTTCCTAACCTTGGGAAGGTTTGGCAAACACTCATTAAAGAAAGGTGCTTTTATTTCTTTTTTTGTTTGTTTGTTTGTTTGTTTGTTTGTTCGGTGGAGAAGCCCCCTCCTCGGGCCGGTCCCGGCGTGCAGCTCCGTCTGCCAAGAAGATGGATCCTATCTTCATCTTCTCTATTTTACTTTGCGGCAAGCACAACAAAAATATATTTAATTTTAAATCCCCTCCTAGTCTATTCAAGCTTAGGCGAGATTTTAGGCCGAGGACAAGCATCCTTTCAGCTCGAGAAAAATATAAAGAAATAAAGACGCTTTTTGCCAACCACGGAGCACTTCCCCCCCTTTTTTTTTCTTTCCCCCCCCCCTCTTTTCCCACTCTTTTAATTAGAAACATCTCCCGGAACATCCTTTCAAGATCATATCGTGGCATAACCAGGACGGGTCTATCACGAAAGCTTGGAGTTGGTCGGCGTTTAATTGCGCTGGTGCGGAGGGGGGGGGTGGTTCGCGTCGGGGGTGTTTGGATGGGTGCAAATGAAGAGCATTTTTGTGGGTTTATCATTTTTTTTCCCCTACCGTTGTCAAATAAAATCAGAAGACACCATCAAAGGGTTTTTTTTTTTGTGGGGTTTTTTTGGTTGGCTTTTTTTTTTTTTCGTTCAACAGGGCAGTGTTTAAAAACCAGTATGAGAATTTTACAAGAACACGCTCGATGGATGGGAATATCATGTGCTGTTCCTTGGTTGCTGGGGGCAGGGGGGGTTTATTCCCCCCCTCTTTGTCGTCGTCCCCTCCTTCCCCCGTCCATATGCACAGTCCCCTCGCTCCGCATCAGAAAGCAGGAGAGCATCCAGACTGGAAACCTCAAACATACCCCCACCCCTCCAAAAAACCCACCCCAAACCCAAACCAAACCAACCAACCTTCGGAATTATATTTACACAAAATACACGCACCGCATCACCAACGGCGTCTTGGGGATTTCTTTGTCCTCGAAAACGTTGCGTCGCTTTCGGACACTGCGAGGAAAAAGTCAATGTGCAAATGGGGAGGGGGGGTGAGAGGGGAGAAAAAAAAAAAACACCACCAAAAAAACCCACCCACACTTTCATGCCCTGTGCCTGGGAGTTGAACTTGTTTTCCTTAAGCAGGAATTTAAGGACTTGACTTTGCATTTGTGCTTTGTAGGTATAAGGTATCCTTGACTCAAGGAAACGCAGCTCATTTCTCGGTGTAATTAGAGTTTCATTCATTCTTTTTTTTTTTTTTTTTATAAGGAGACTAATAGATTGTTCTCATGAAAAAGCGAAAAAAAAAAAAAAAAAAAGATTAACTACAACCGGAAAACAGCGAAAGGCAGCTGGAGCCAAATTCAGAGTAGGATTACTGGGCCAAGAAAAATCCTATAAATTTCATTTCGCTGATGAACACAATGAACTCGGCACCAAACGTGTGCTCCGAGGTGGAGGTTTCAGATTTGTACCAGTCCTGTTCGAGCAGATTGCAGCGAGTCCCATGAATATGGATGATGATATTTCTGATATGCATTCAGGTATTTAAACTCCTGTAGAAGAAACCCACACCACAATGACCGCAAAGAGGCTTTTAAGAGGGGAAATTCTAATAAAATGGTCAAATAAAATCATAATGTAGAACAGCTTGCAATGTCTTTATTTGCCACAGAATTTCACAGAGTATCCCGGGGACTCACTTTACATACACAAAGAAATTTTTTATCTTTTTTTTTTTCAGGATTTTGCTTTCTCCTGTTGTTCTTCGCCTCCCATTTGAAGGGAAAAAGAAAAAAATTAAAAATCCCAAAACAACGCGGCGAAATTTATTTACAAACCATTTCCGAGACACTTATTGCAAATGTATTTTCGCCTGGATATTTCCCCCCTCCCTCGACTCCAAATGTAGAAATGATCCTGCAGAGAATATATATATGGATATATACGCCCATACTCCCATGTATATACGCATATATATATTTTTTTAGATAGAAAGGCTGGATGGATGGTCTTCCACGGATGAGTGGGGTGAGTGTGGGTGTGCACACACACGTAGAAGGACACACATGCCTGCGTGTGCACTCACACACACACACACTCACCCCAGATGAAGTGATTTGATCCTACAGGGAGACTTTGGCCGCTCTTGTGCTAACACAGCTGCAGACTGAAATCACCGTGGTAGTAACTCACAGCACCGCGATTTATTCAGACGGACAGGGTGCCTAAATAACAATAATAATAAAAATAATAATATTTTTAAAAAAGGAATTACAACCTGCTCAGGAAAAAAAAAAAAAAGTAAAAAAAAAAAAGTTAAATAAAGTGTTCATGGAATTCAAGTCCTTGAAGAGGGAACTGAAAGAAAATCTCACTCCTTTTGTTACTCAGCACTGTCCCAGACTTACAAATATAAGTAACGAAAAGGCTTAAACTTTGAGGTTTCTTTGTCGACTCAAAGGGCAAACCCCTGCTCGCCACTGTTCCTCCTCACCGCACGGACCCTTCACCAGCAGAGGGGATTTCAAAAGATGTTCACAACAAGGGATTTCCAGAGAAATACTGCAGGCGGTCTCTGCTTAATTTTTTTTCTTTCATTCTTCTGTTCTGAAACCAAATTTTAACCTGTCGGTCGGTAAGATTTAACATCCTAGACAACTGGAGCCTTTTCTCTTTGTTTATATAGACATTGAAGAAAAATTCTCTCTCTAGCTCTCTGATCTGGAATTTCGAGTAGGGGCATCTCTTCTTCCTCGTTCTGGGAGCACCTTAAAAGAACCAGAAGGCAGGGTAAATATCCTAAAGAAATGCAAACCACAGACTCATCTTCCCAACTGAGCAGAGAGATAAGAGCAGCTTAATAACTCTGATTATTAATGCGGAGGGAGATATCTTCCAGCAGTTCGCCTATTGTTAGGGGTAGCAGAGGTGAGGTTACACAGGGTCTTAAGGACCGCGGTGTAATTATTTTCCCTCTGCAAGGGGCTTCACACAGGCACATGCAGACATTTTCAGTGCAGTAAGTGTGATTTTGGGGTTTTTTCTTTCTTTCTTCTTCTTTTTTTTTAATTTAAATAAAGAACAGCCTGAAACTGGAGGCAGTAGGCTGCTGGAACAGGGTTTAGAGAGGCTGAGGGGAGGAAAAAAAAAAAAAAAAAAGAAGAAACCCACCCCACGCTCAGCTGCAAATGTGTTATCTGTATAGAAACAGCATGAGCAAGGTTGGAATTAGAGGAACTAGATACTATGTTCCGCATAAGTTTTTGATTAACTCCAGTCCTCGCCACACACGCAAAAAGGAATCAAAGTAAAAGAGAACTTAGCATCTGAGCTGCAAAAGGGGGACTCGCATCACGAAAGCGAATAGGAAAAGAAAACAGCCCTCCCCTCTTCCCAAAAGAGCCCCTCGCTGAATGCTAACTTGCAAAGTTGCCTGGATTCAGCCCTCAGAAAAGCTTCTCTAAGGCTGCCTAAAAACGTGAGCTCATGCAAAAAAAAAAAAATAAAAAATCCCACACCAAAAAAAACCCCAGAAGACCGAAGCACGTAAGTAAAAGCTCTTCCTGACAAAAGCTAGACGCTGCACTAGGCATGGAGGAGAATAAAATGCCACTTTAAACAGAAAAGGCGAAGAAAACGCTCCGCTTTGCCTGCGGATTCGGCAGATTTCCCCTTTAGCAGTGCACTCCCACCAAGAGAAAAGACTCGACATATAGTTTTAATTAAAAAAAAAAAAAAAAAAAAAAGAAAAGCCGCCCCAAACGTTTTGCATGCATCTTAATGCCTAAAAGAAAGCACAGGCAGCTAAAGTAGTGTTCTGCCCAATTGCCTTTTACCCTCAGCAACCCGGGACCAAATCCTTTTAAAATGCTCATGTAAGTTCATGATCAAAGTTAATATTTGTCACGATGGTGTGCTTTTAAAATTTCACAGACTCGGAGATACTGTGCCTGCGCCTAACATCTCCATTTTTTTCAAAGAGCTTTTCCCATCGTAAAAATTCTTCTCGTTGGAAGAAAGAGCTTTGTAGGTTATAATAAAATCCTTTGAATGCTTATAAAACTCCACATAAAATTTGACCGACAAAACACACGGGCTAGTCCCTTAACCTTTCCATTTACTGCTCTACCTACTCGAATTGCTGCTTTTGCTTCCTTCCTTGGTGACAGAAGAGGACGAGGCTGAAGACCCTGGGTTTGTGTTTTCCTCCTCATCTTCCGGGTCTATCCCTTGCTCTCCGCGGGATGACAGGGCGTGGGGTTGGGACTCTGCCTCCACTTTGCCCTCACCCTTCTGCAGGCAGCTCTCCGCCGGGTTTTCCGCCCCGCAATACGCGTTTTCGAAGAAGCGGTCGAAACCTTGGGGCAAGACGGTGTTTTTGTTCATGCTGGTGTAGAATCCCGTCGACGCCGGGTGGTTGGAGCTGGGGTGGTGGTGGCTGTACACGCTCTCGTTTTTCATTAGCATTTCGGTCATGGTGGAAGGCGGGATGCACTCTCTATGCATCAGATCTTCTGCGGAATAACACGAGGCGTAATTGCTGCGGTGGTGCCATTTACTCGAGGGGTCTAGACCATAGGAGACCTCTCGCACGGGCTGCACTTGCGAGAGGTTGGTGGAGTAAGGGTAGGAGATTTGGCGAGAGGGGGCCTGTGGCAAGAAGGATGACACGGTGGAAAATTCGGGGACGTAATAGGTACAGCTGGGGAGGTAGAGATTGGAAGCGCAACCTGCCCTCTCTCCAAACTCAGCGCTGCGCTCCTTACGCGACTGGGAGCAGAAGTTGCCCAGGTTCACCGAGTTAAACATCTTTCTCCTTTTCTTGCTCCTATAGCTAGATGTTTTGGAGCCGATGTGCGGAGGGGAAAAAATTTGGGAAGGCGAGATGACGCGCTATCCGTCTTAGTCGCTCCGGAGGACACGTGATCCAAAGTAGATATTGTCATATATCAGTTTGGAGCACTTAGATGCGTAGGAGTGGTTCACTTAGGTAAGATCTCAGAGGTTCAAACGATTGGTTTGCAAACACCGCAGAAACATTATGAAAATCAATCGCAGATTTGTATTCATTTTCCTGAAGGCACACCCCTCGAAAGCATTCACAGCAGAACAAGTACAAGGGGCGGCTTGTGAAGTTGCTGCTTTTTTTTTTTTCCTTCCCTTTTTTTTTTTCCTTGCTTTTTTTCCCCCCCTCCCTTGCCCTCTCCCCCCCCCCCCCCCCCCCCCCCTTTCCTATTTGGATTCTGCTTGGTGCTTTTCAGCAGGGTTTGGAGATGGGGTGGGGGCGATTTGGGCTGGGGAGGAAGCACGGGGGAGGAGGGGGGGAGAGGGAGGGTCTTAGGGAGCTCGATCGGCGGTTTTTCCACCCTTTTTACAAATATTTTAATTACGCTGTTTATTATAATTTATTATTCTGGCTATTTCTATTCTTAGAAGTGCTCCTGAATAGGCTGTAGGTAGCTGAATAAAATCGCTGGAGATGCAGAAGTAAGTTTTCCAACATTTCTCATCCCGTTGCTGCAGGCGGCTCTTCCTACAGCTTGGGCTGCTAAATTATAAGTTAATCTCTATCTCTCTCTCTATCTGGGAGCGAGGGGGTTGGTGCTAATTAACAAGCTTCTAACATACGCTAATTACGTTGATCTCTATGTGCACATCAACTATACATCAGCCGGGTTGGCATGCTTTATGGAGAATATACCATTGAAGCAATGACAGCGTGCGGGGGGATCGCGTAAAGTTTCCAAGTTTAAAGTTAAAGCAGGCCTGGCTTAATGACTTTTGATATCGAATTAGCGATATATCAAGGAGTAGAACAAATGAATTAAGTCAGTGTCTAATAAATATTCGAAAACCTCCTTTAGTGTTTGGTTAAATATTTATTACGTAAGAGGGGCATATTGAATATTTAATGTAATTGTTTATTGTCAATCAATGAGTGTACTTTCAGCAATACTCTCATCATTTATTCTTCCAGCTGAATTAAAAAAAAATATTCTTATTAAAGACATTTATCTTCTATTCCGTGCCCCAGGAGCCTCCTCTTTGTCTTTTCGCATTTTCATGCGAAAAACAACCAGTGCTGTCTGATATTTGCCGAGTTTTGCGAAGAACTGTTAGGCAGAAAAAAAAAAAAAATCTGAGGGGAAAAAAAATCTCTTCTGCAAAACCATTGGAAAGGTGCACCTGAAGGACGCGTAACTTTCGCGGTGCCAGGCTCCGAGGGATTACCCCACTGCATTTAAAAGGTCCTGAAGGAACGAAATTGCAACAATTGGGCGCTATTTTTCACCTGGATTAGAATTCATCTGCCTGAGGTGGAAAATATTTCTCTGCCGAGCAGAGGTGGCTGCTTTCATCTATATATGGAAATACTGTAACGCATCCATCCTTTTTTTTTTTTTTTATCCTTTTCATTACAGGATGCCACTTAGGCATTTTTTCCCCCTTGAATTATCCCTTTTAAAACGCCCAGTAAAAGGGAAAATAAACAAAAATACTGAATTGTCCACACATAAACCCTAACTAAACTCCATCAGGGGATCTATTTGGCGGTGGGCTGCGCGCTCCCAAAAAAACTAACGCGCCAGGAGAGAGTGAGACGCTTTTATAGAGAGGATCTTGTCAAATCAAGTCACAGTAAAATCCCGACAGCAAGGAAAAAAAAAAAAAAAAAAGAAAGACAAATCTGAGTTTTAAAGCACTGAGTCTTAGGAGGAGAAAAAGCCTCGACGGCTGCTGTGTTTTCGCTTTGCTCCCGGGAAAAAAAAAAAACCCACGCATAAACTCACCCGAAAATAACCAATTCATCAAAAAAGAGCATCAGAGGGGGTGTCCCCCTTGGAGCTGGGCATCCTTGGGCAGCTCCTTTTGGGGTTTTTTCACTTCTCTAATTTCGTTTAATTTGCAAGCACCCAACCTGCTGTTTGCATGTTAACCGCGGGGGGGTTTTGCTTAATTCCTGGGCGAGATGTAGAGAAATGGGGAGGAAAACGCACCTCGAGCCACGGGGCGGAGGTTGCAGCTTCTGCTAAGAAAAAAAAAAAAAATATCCTGCAAATCTGTAGGAACGCAAGAAAAAAAAAAAAAGGGGGGGTAAAAAAAGTTGATTTTCGTGGAAGGAAACAGCTTCGCAAGTCCGTACCTTGCAGCCGAGCAGTGAGGATTGCGAGATGCCCGAGGGAAAAATAGGGAGAGAAAAACAGAGCTTTCCAAACTATAATGTATCGGGCGGGGTGTCCGGCTTTTTATGCATTTATTAGGAAATCTTAAAGCAGAACATGGCGGCTCGTGTGCTCTTCCTCACTTGGAGCCCTCTTCATCCTCCACCCCGCGCTCCCGACCTTTTTCTTCCACTAATTTCTGGGTTTCCCCCCATCCCGTTCCCTCTTCCGCAGCTTTTGTGTTTTTGTGTGTAAGCAGCCGTTCTCATAAAACCTCTTTTTATAAGGAATCGGGGGTCGTGAGTCTCTCGGAGTGTGTGGAGATAGAGAAATGCGCACACACACACACACAACCAGGTCAGTAATTCCAAAGTGAGCGGTGTTTTCCTCTCTAATGCACCGTTTGGCTGATGAATATATCTCTCGGTATATATCTATCTAAAGGGGCAAGAACTCTGGCTGCAGAGATGGATTTCTTCAGGTTTGTAATCTGCCCTATTTTATGACTCGGGCGCCGTTTTGGGCAAAACTTTTAATTAAAGTGTCAGCGATCTTTTAACTTGGCTTTTTATGGAGCAATATTAATACTAACTACAAACTAATAATGTTAAGCTATTGTTTATGAGTGCAATTATTTTTTTTTTCCCCAATTCCCTCCTGTCCGCAACCTGCGTGGAGGATCTTCTCCCTCCGGTTAGAAGGGGAAAAGCTCTAAACCACACATATATGTATTTTGTTATATTTATTCCAACCTAGACCCATCGGAAGGTTATAGGCGCGAAGCTTTGCATCCAGGGGAGGAATTAGAGCGTGTTGTTGAAAAAAAACAGCCCTCGAGCAGCTTCCTAAACCCAAATCAAAGCATAAACACCCCCCGCGCCCCCCAAAAAAGAGCCCTAACACAACAGCAAACAACAAAACCCTGTGCGGCACAAAACTGGCCGCCTCTCCTCTAGGTGCGTGAATAATTTATTGCTCTTCGTAGGTAAATACATCCAACCGAAGCCCCGGTGTCGTTTTTGGGGGTTTAAAACCCGGTTTAAAGGGGAGGATTTGCCTGCTTCCTGCAAGGAAGCGGAGAAGAGGCAGCTGTGGAGTCACAGCACTTGAATTTGACCACCAAAGTGACCACCATAAAACGGAATGAGGGCTGGCGGCTCGCATTCCTTTTGGTTGCCCTTTAAAAAAAAAAAAAAAAAAAAAAAAAGGGAAAAAAAAAGGGGCAAATAACTTGAAGGCATAGCCTTAAAGCACACAAACCATTTCAACCCCTTCGTTTTTTTAAAACTTGCTTCATTTCCTAGCGAATGGGAAAGGTTGGGGAAACTCAAGCAAAGCTGCATTTGTGCTCTTCTAACAGGAAGAAATATCTAGACGAATTTCAAAAGGGGGAGGAAAGGTCTGATTTTGCTGATTTGGTTAAGACAGTTTGTATAACATGAAACTGGCCCGTCTAGATGATTCTCCCCATCTCTTTATTCAGTTATTTCTCAGCCAGAGGTAGCAGCCCCGAGCTCGTCGCTCCTTGTACCAATTCTGCACATATATATACATTTATATATATATATATATATAAATATCCAGGTTTATCCTGGCATCTCAGCTAGGGGCTTCGCTGTGCCCAAATTGTCCCAGCAGAAAAAGCAAAGTGCAAGGGGAAAAAAATTAAAATCCAAATTCCCTCCACTCCCCGCCTCTTACTCAGAGTCCGCACTCATTTGCCTGATATAAAGCAAACACTTAACACATTTAACAGCGTTTTCAGCAGGCAAATAGGCTCAAGGCTTGTAAGATGTGTTTTGCGTTACTAACATGGATTTTTAAGGGGATGTTAGAGGCATTTCGTGACCAAAAAACATTGTAGCAATTGTACCAGAATCAAAAACTTGGAGTTGTGAAAGTTGGCTTTAGCTGATCTGTGTAAACATCTGAAGTTATATTTTGATTTAGGTTAATCCTGTACTTGAACTCTTCTCAATAAATCATTCCTCCTCTTTTTTTTTTTTTTTTTCCCCCTCCCGTTGGGGAGAGAAGATATTATTTTTTTATTCCCTCCCCCCCAAGCAGGAGTTTTCCGAGCACAATGTAAATTCGTTAGCAACCCCCCGACTTCAGTCAAAAACTTTTTTGTAAGTATTGCCATAAAGAAGACTTTGTCCGAGCCCGTACAGTGGAGAAACTACTGAGCGGGGGTGAAAAAAAAAGAAAATAAAAATGCAGAAGAGGATGAATTTTATACCAGCCTGGCTTACCACGTTACTCATTGGAGTTTCTGCGCTCTCAAGATATCTGGTGCACGTTTTAGACCCTACTTCGGCTGCTCAGAGTTTACTTTGCCTCCTGCTTTTTTGGGGAGTGGGGGAAGGAGTTTTTTCCAACCTGCGTTGCTAACCTGTGCTCACTCGGGGCTGCAAATAATCGGGAGTGGGTTCAAGAAGCCCTTCTTGAGCAGATGCATCTCCCAGCAGCTGCCGAGAGGTGCTTTGCTTTTGCTCAAGAACTTCTGATGTCTAATGACTTTGGCCTATCAGATGTTCTCGGAGTGATTTTTCCCTCCCTTCCACGACGGTACTACAATTCCTTCCTTAGACGGACTTAAAAAAAAAAAAAAAGAGAGAGGAAACTCAGGCCAGTAAACAGATTACTAGACACCGCGTATGTGTACAGGAAATCTGAAGGGAGAGACAATAGCTACAAGTGGGAAGCGCTTGGAAAAATATTATCGTCCCCAAATGGCAAAGATAAATTTAATTGGACGGGTGCCAGGCTGCGAAAGAAAAACTATATAAGCTGCGAACAATTCAAAGGGAAAGAAAGAGGAGGGGGGGAAAGAAGTGACTTAGATCTCTCTAGACCTGAGCTGCAAGTTCAAAATCATGTGGACTTAATCAAGATAAAAGCAGATTGAACTATGCTTCCCAACCGCAGGCAAGGCTGGGGCTGTCTGGGATAAAAATGTGCGGGTGGGTGTCGGACTAGAATAAAAATGATGCCGAAGAGGCGTTAAGGAGAGTCGGGCTTAATAATAACCAATATAACTATCACTTGGCCGATCGGCCATCCCACTTCTTTCTTTATTTTCTCATCATCCTTCTCCGCAGGGAGAGCCGAGGCCGGGGGAATATCAATGCCTGTGTGTTTCCATCTATTTATTTACTTTTTTTTTTTTTTTTTTTTTTTCCTGCACCGCTCGGTTGCAGGGAGCTGCTGAAGCATGTGAAACGGCGAGGTTTGGGGAATTCAAGTAAAACTTCACAGCGTGCTAAACTCCCTCCTGGAGCCGCTGCGAAATTCAGCTTAGAGGAGACAGGAAACCCAGAGGAGCTCGTTAAGCAGCACCTACTTCTATTCGCCCCTCCAAGCCTCTAAAAATATTTATTTAAACACAAAGGAAGACATGTAAAACACACCCAAACCTTTTAAAAAAATTAAATCCTTCATTCGCCAGACATTGCCTCTTGATAACTTCAGCAGCTCCACTAAAATCTGCAAAACTGTGTAAAAAGTCGGAAATTGTGGCAAGGGAAATGTGTTTTCTGTTGGGTAACCCGTTTATTAGCAGAATAGCCCCCGAAATGAAAAATTGAGAATAGAAGGTGGGCGGCTAATCCTCCCCAGCCTTATTAAAACCGCACACACGTTTGCATGCGTGGTATTTAATCCTTAAACACTCAGGAAACCGTTTCCAAGTATCCCACTTTAATACTTTTGGCTCCCGCATCCCCCCTTTTTTATTATTTTTCAAATATTTCTTTTCCGCAGCAGCTAGCACCAAGATGTATTTCCCTCAGATAACCATTGATCAAAGGCGAATCTCAACAGTTTATGGGGATAAACTTCAATAATTCGCGACTGAGGGCGCGACGGCGCTGGGCTCTCTCTTCCATCCCCGCATTAATCAGAATAAAACGAAACAAAATCCTTCAGCTGCTTTCACGAGGTGACATTTTCCAAACGTGTGTCCAGCTTGCAGAAGATAAATGCTGCCGGCCGACGAGTGGGAGGTGGAAAATGCCCCCATCCACTCTTCTCCATCCACCTATGGAGCTGATGGATGTACCTGCCTTCTCCTACGCGCCCGTCGCCTATAAAATGTGCCCTCGCAGGGAAAAGCGCACCCGTCCCTTATTTCTAGTTGGAAAAGCGAAGGGATCGAGGCAGAAAAATCTCTTTTTGCATCGAGTTGGTTTTACCCGGTGCCCTCCGTCAGCAGCGAGGCTCCTTTTTTTCTCCAGCAGAAATAATATTCACATATTTTTTTGTTATTATTATTCCTCGTCGGGGATGAGGGTTGAGTATTTTGGTGGTGCTTTATTCAGCTGAAATTAATAGAGATATGTTAATGTAGCTGGAGCTCTTCTGTAACAATCCACTGGCTTTAAATTACCTCCTGTACTGAGAGCGGTTAAATTATGAATTAAAAACCACTGCAATAATCGGACTCTTCTGGAATCCCTCCTTCTGATCCCTCCAGTGTATATTTTCTATTTTCTTTCTCCCTCTCTCTCTTTTTCTCTTTCTTTTCCATATTTATTAGGAAAACGTAAGTCTGTAGCACGGGCAACTGTGCAGAACTACTAAGTTTTTTGCTCTTAGACCGCAAATACGCATAGATCTTTATTCATTGCTCTATTACACCCATGTATGCGTTCTGACTGAATATTTCTACGGCTTTCCAACCCGCAGTGCACAGATTTGCTTAAACAACTCTATAATTATCTCTTCACACTAAATGAAGGCAAGTATACACAAAATTGGCTTCTCCGTTGCACTTATCTCCTCCCTTCCTTTCCGTACACGATTTCTTTTACCCTTTGAGTACACTCGAAGGCAGAGGGTTGATATTTAATGCTCTTTTCTCTCGGAAGTGGAAAATAAAGAGAAGTGAAGCGCTTTTTTCCCCCTCGTCTCGGTGTTTTTGGGGGAAGGAGGGCTGCAGCAACCGGGAGATGCTCGGTCCCCTCTCAGAGTTACGGGGTCATTGTCACATCTATGAAGCCCTTTCTGCCACCAGGAGGGGGGACACCCCATGCTCCCCCAAATTCCCCCGGCCATCTGCCTGTTGGAAGAGAAAGAAGGAGGAAAACAAACAAATAAACGAACAAACAAACAAACCTGGGGAATATCCACATTTTCCGGGGGTTCGTGCCCACTGAGGAATCGGCTCCTCTCAGGAGAGGTGGGAGAGGGGCTGGGAGGGGTGAAAAAGTGGAGTGCAAAGACAACCCCAGACCTGACGAATTTCTCCTCCTGGCCAAGTTTTTTTCCCCTCTTTCTGCTCTTTTTCCCACGGCCCAAACGCGGTGGGTTCGGGAGATTTTGCCCTTTCGGGAGCGTTGAATTGTCTTCTCCTCCACTGGATTTTTTTTTGTGTGTGTGTGTAGGTCTTCCCTCCCCATTTTGTGTTTTATTTTTCTGGGGTGCAAAGATTGAGGGTGAAACCGGGTGGGGTGAGGGAGAAAGAGAGCCGGGGAAGGGCAGCACCACTCACTGTACAGCAAAACGGCTCAGGGATTTTCTCCACCCCCCGCTTACCGCCCCTTTTCACCCTTTTCCTTGGGTTATTGCTTATTAATTATTAACCCTTTCTCCCTCCCCGGGTTCAGCCCCTGCTCTGGCCTTTTCTGGGAGTCAAATATGAGTAGAAACCAGCTTTGTCCACGCGTTAAAATCCACATTATTTTGTACAAATTACCCCATCCCCGAGAGCAGACAGCAGACGAGCTTGACCCAACCCCAAATACCTTCTACCCCCGCCTCCCTCCCCTTCCTTTTATTTAATGATAAACCCTCTATGTCAAATTTTCCCCCTCTCTGAGACAAAAAAATTTCTGCCCCTCTCCCTCCACCCCCTTTTTTTTTCTTTCTTTCTTTCTGCCTCTCTCCTTACCGAGCGAACTTCATTGTTTTCTGGAGGAAATGGTAATGCTCAGACATTAAACCTTAATTGGGCTTTTCTTTATGATGTTTAATTTCCTCCACGGCAGACGGGTTTGCATCTTGCTGGGAAAAGAGGAGAATGGGAAAAAAATAAAATAATAATAAAAAAAGAAACAAAGAAGAAAGGAGAAGGGGGAAAAAGCTTGTTTGGAATCTGCGGTCCAGCTCGGGGAGTGAGGAGAAAGGATGAAAGAAAAAAAAAATAAATCAGGATTTGGAGAAAAAGGCTCCAGAAAACTAACACACACTCCTCGCTTTGCTATTTCAGCACTTATCTCTCTGCCCCTCACGGGCAGGAGGGGAGAGAATAATTGGAAAAAAAAAAAAAAAAGTAAAAAGGAGGGATAAAAAGCAGATCTTCGGCAATGGCATTGCTCTCCCGGCTGCGGCGGAGCAGCGCGGACGGTCCGCGGAAGGGAGGCTGGAGGCTTAACTTGACCTTCACTTTGCGAGGCCGGCCCCCGCCCACCCAGACGGGCAGCCCAGACGGCTCCTCCCGCGGGCTGCCCTCCGCAACCGCGGAAAACGACAGAAAAATGAAATAAAATAAAGGAAGGGATGAGGGTGAGCGCGGGGCAGCCCATGCAGGGCACCCTCCCCATGAGAAAAATCAATATTTCCAAAATCAATTTGTAATCTAATAGGGGTTAAAGCCAAATCTTATCCGCTGCCTAAAAATATATTTATATGTATATATTCTACCCTTTCTTCTCCTTCCATATTTCCCTTCTTCACCACATCCCCATCCCCACGACCCCCCCCTCCCCCGGCCTCTAAAGAGGCACCGAAAAATCTCAGGCACATTTTTTTCCCCGACCACTTTCCCCCCCCCCCAAAAAAAAATTCCCTTTCCCCCCATCAAAACCAACCAAACAAAAAAAGACAACGTAGAGCTGCGGCAGCGAGCGCGGCTCCTCTTTGCAAATAGACTATTTTCTTTATTCCCCTTCGAGACAGAAAAAAAAGGAGAAGAAAAAAAATAATAATCCATGGCAGAGCCAATTCATTGGGTCAGGAGGATTTTTTAAAAGTTTGAGGAGAGGTTCCTCGGTCTTTTTGAGTGGGAAAAAATAAAAAATAAAAAAATAAAAAAAAAAGAAGTGCCTGTGCAGATGTGTAACTTTGTCGGTGCTCACCCGTCTTTGTGTGTGTCTGGGGTGAGGAAGAGACAGATGCTTTATTTCACAGTCTCTCTATAAAGAGATAATTATATATCTAGTTATCCACCGGAGCAATAAATACTCTTCATCCACAATTACAGATGAAGATGGTTGGTTTAAATACCCATAAAGTCAGTGTTTGGGCTCTGGCTGGAAGTTGGAAATGAAGGATTTGGCGCGGGGGGGTGGGAATGAGGTGTAAAGAGTCGCAGTGGAGGGAAAATCCGAAGCAAAAGGCCTGTGGTCCAGGCAGCTCTCCTAAAAATGAGCAAGGTTGGCTTAAAAAATAATAGTTAAAAAAAAAATCTCAATATTGCTCTAACTGGGCCATCGGGGTGCCGTTGGGTGTGATGAGTTGGCCGCTGCTCTGCTGGGCGGGGGTGAGCTGTGCTGTACTCCTACCTTACTCCACGGTTACACACCGGAGTCCTCCACGGATATTTCCACTCCAAGGGGTGTTCACATATAACCGCACTCGCAGATCCCTGCAAAAAACCCCTCGGAATTTATTTTTTGCCGAAGGAAAAAAAAAGGCCTTGCCCACACCATCTATTAAAATACAACATTTTATGTTGTTTCTAACTTTAAATATTTTTATTTGAGGTATGTACGGCCTTTTTTGTTCCCCCTTTCCTTTTCCTTCCTCCCCCC
Organism: Trogon surrucura; assembly: GCA_020746105.1. Taxonomy (NCBI): domain Eukaryota; kingdom Metazoa; phylum Chordata; class Aves; order Trogoniformes; family Trogonidae; genus Trogon; species Trogon surrucura. The sequence goes on from CM036646.1 coordinate 639,757, forward strand.
CCCCACCTTTTTTTCATTTTACTGGACCCGAAGGCTGCTCGACATTCCTCATTGCTGCCTTGGGTCTCACACTGTACTTTTCCATACCTAATTTTTTTAAACGCTTTCTCCTTTAGCAGCGGCTCGTCTCACTTCATAATAGTTTACTGGTTAATCATAAAAATAAAATGAATTTCCACGCTCTCTGTAATTATCGACACTTCTCCAGCCGACGTGCAGGTTTGGGAGGCACAGGAGTGTACTGGCTGCAAAAATGAATATTAATACGCTTTCCCTTTGAAATAAATTAATTTTGGCAAACGTTTTTATAATGAGATATCCTGATGGTTTATGTGTTCTCTGTGGCAGTGTTTGACTAACTCAAGCCTAAAATTAAAGCACAAACTCTCTTAAAAAAATTACAGGTAGATTTTTAACGCGGATTTGAGGCACATGCTCTCGTGTTCCAGCTAGATCAAAACACAGGCTAAATGGGATTTATTTTGACTGGGGGAGATATAAGATTTCTGCATTTTTTTCGGATACCGCAAAAGCATAAGGGGGAAAAGTAAAATAAAAATAATCTGCATTGACAAAAGCAGGCAACATACGCTGTTTTCAAAAATAATAATTTTTAAAATCTGAAATAGAAAGAAGAGAGACCCCCCCCCTCCCCTTAAGCTGCAGAGAAGGATCGTTAATACGAGATTTATTGGGGGGTACGAGGGGCGCGTATCTTTATTTCCTATTTGAGCAACATGGAAATAAAGTCACTTAATGAAGTCTGACTCTAGGAAAAAAAAAAAAAAAGAGTTTGTGGAGAGTCAACAAGACGCAGCCATTAGAAAATCCGCGCAATTTAGCCGCAGTAAGGAGTACAAGCCGACTGATCTTTTTATCTTTCTTATCCTTTTCATCTTTATTATCACTCTTGTTAACAACACCAATGAGACTGGATACATATATCTCCTTTAAATGCAGTCATCCATGGAGCCATTGTAGTTGCTAGCTACAGATATATTAATTAATTTATTCTCTCAACAGTAAAATATTGCTGTGTCTACTTGCTACCTACCAAGCAATAAAAAAGAGACTTTTTTTTTTTTTCTCCCTTCCCCTCTGCACTTCATTAGGCTTTACCTAGAAGTTCCCATTGGAAATTATTTGCTTAAAACTAATTACTTGCAACGCACTCCATTCTCCTCTCGCAAGGTCTGGAAGGTTTCAAAGTAGGGTGGGTGGCCATATGCTGATAAACGCCGCTAATTATTCCCACTTTGTGTTTATTTTATATTTATGAACCCCCACTCGGAACCAAACCAAGGCATTGCTCGCCAATAACGCGCTGGTGTGTTGGTGGGGGGGAGGCAAAACAGCCCCTGTAAGAGCACAGGGGAGGAAAACAAACGGTTAAATAATCACGGAATTAACCCAAAGACAGAGCCCGAGCCCCCCACACACACGGCGAGGAGGAAATCCACTCCTTCTTCTCACTTTAATGGGAATTATTAGCTGTGTTGTTAATTGCTGGAATACCTGAAAGCCGCAGCCCTTGGAAACGCAGCTGCGGACTGGGGGGAGGTGGCGGTGTCCTGTGTTTTGAGGTGGGGGTTTTGGGGCGAGACTTAAAAATATTTCCACGCGTCTCGAGAGCGCTGGTCTCAAGGCCAAGTCGGTTTTTTCCCCCCCTTCCCCGCGTGTTATTCCCGCGTCGTCCGTGGGTGTCACCGCCGCACTCCCCCAGCTCCACGGCAATGCCCCCCCCAGGTGCCCCCAACACCCACCCACGCCCCCCACTGCTCCTTTTTCACCTCTCTCGTGGGTGCAGCTTCTCCGCGGCCACGAAGCCCACGCGTGCCCAGGGACCCCTATAGAGCTCCGCTCCCTCTAGTTCACGCCTTTACTCTTTGTTTTGGGGGGATGTATAGAGGGAACAACCACAAATAGAGATTCCAGGTCCCTCCCCTCCAGGCAGAAGCACCAACCTGAGGGGGTAGCAGCGCGGCCGGGTTTATTTTCTCCTCTATTTTTAATTTTTCCCATTTTCTTCTGCTAAACCACCTGGATTTGGGTGTAAAGTCCCCCCCTCCCGCCCCCATTAGGCTCAAAGTAAAAGGGTTGTGAGAAAACGAGGAGGGGAAGAAAATAATATTTGACTTTCTGCCTCGATTTTTTCGGTGCTGCTTGATTAAACTTTGCTTAAAGCATCTCTTGAAACGAGCTGGGTGTTAAGTCGGGTTTTGCAGAGGGAGCTCAGACAAATCGGACGTTTCTTCGGCACGAAAGTGTCACCCACGTATCTCCTGGCTCAGGAAAAAATTACCCTTTTTGCACTCCTGCTTCGGACATTATATTTCTCACCTTTTGCCGTAGTGAGTATACGCTGAAAGTACCGAAAGATTAATAAATCCGCATTAATATTTTCTACGATTTTTGCAGGAGCTGTGAAATAGCACCTCGGCCTTTGTCATTAACGGCAGAAATATTCCTCGTAATTAAAGAGATGAGGGTTTTCTCCCCTCGCTAACGAATTCATTTTAAAGCCGGAGCAATGAAATACGCTGCTGAATAAAAGAAACCAGCCCAGAAATAATACGGATTTTATGGCGAAGCAACAATTTGTTCTATCCGCTCGCTGGCAATAAATAAGTTTTATCTGTTTTCGTGAGTGTTTGAATGTCTTTGAAATCCAACTATTCCTCTTCAAGGTGAACCGACTTACAATATATACAATTTATGTCACCCTATAGCACTCAGACCTGTTCGGCATAATTCCTCCTCCTGCCCATTTTCCTGCCAGATTGGCGCAGGAACATAGAAAGAAGGAAATAAAAGTAGATAAAAGTCTAACCCGAGTATATCGTACATATATTCTCCTGGAGCAGGAGAAACAGAAGGGGAGTGTGTGCACCCGTGTTAAAAAAAAAAAAAAAAAAAAGGTAAAAAAAGAAGAAACTATTACAGGAAGAAAGTAGATTTTCACTCTGTAGAAAACCCAAGTCCTGTAGAATTCCCCAACTACTCCTTCTTCATATCCTCAAACTTAAATTTTTCTGGAAGGGCGATCGGGGTTTGCTGGAAGGAGCAGAAGTGGGGCCCATTCCTTTAGGAATATTTGTTTTACTCCTTCCTCCTTTCCTGGCTAAATCAAGCAGTTCTTGGGTAAAAAAAGAAAAGAAAAGAAAAAGAAAAAGAAAAAATGCTCAGGACTGGCTAAATCCACTTATAATTTTGGCAGACACCAAGTGCAAAGAAAAATTGACCTCGAGTCCATCAGGCTGAGGCTCACGTCGGTGGGTCCCAGTGTGCCCAGCCTGGACTGTGAGCTGGGGGTTACTGGGCTTGGGGCTGGGTACGGCCAGAACTGGGGGAAGGATGAGTTCCTTCACCGTGGACCCCACCTTTGGCATTTCTTGAATAAAAATCCCTTGCAGATCTTCTTTTTTTTTCCCCGCCTCTGAGAAGCGTGTGGCATCTCCCCAAAAGGCAACAGCAGAGAAGCCATTATATATAAATATCCGCTTAGAGAGAGATCGAGGAAATCATAATCTAATTTATTTAAATTGGCCTGACGGGCTTATTTATTTTTTTTTTCTCCTCTTGTTAAATGAATTTGCTGCGAATTTATGCCGAAGAAACGCAATAATGCAGGTCCTAATAACCATAACTGTAACAATGAGCGAGAACATGCCCCAATCTAAACCCAGTTCAATATATTTCCAGTTTAAGAGCTGCTCTTTCACGTCTCATTCCCACCTTAAAGTCATGCCCAGGATTTCTTTGGCGTTCCTCTGGTTCCTGTACCCATAAGGGAACCAACCCATCCATAGGGACAGGGGGAGCTGCTTCCAGGAGAGGGAGAGCCCGCCTGTACCCTCCACCCTAGACAAAAGAATCCGAATTCGCCCATATTCGAGCCTCTTTACATCCCCCCCCCCCCCCAAAAAAAAAAATAGAGTATCTCTGTTGAGTTTTGCTTCCAATTAATGCTACGTGCACGAGTATAACTCTCATTAAACCCACAATTTGGAGATTAACTTATGCTTCTTGTTTGCCCAGGATTTTTCTAATTATATTTAGAGCTACGCAGCAAGCGATATATTTCTTCTTTTACAACGCATTTTACACGTTCATTTAATTACCTTTTTTTTTTCCCTAAAAAAAAAGACAACAAAATATGATCTACAAGCCACAGAAGGCACGGCTGGCCAATATATTTCTTTTTTTTTTTGTTACTCTTTTATTAACCTTGCAAGTAACTACTAATTTTAAATAGCAAACAGTAAATCACCAAGTAGATGTTTGGGCAATTTTATTTATTATCAAGAAATCACATAATAATACATTATTTTTTTATTATTATTATTATTGTGAAGCAACTTTTTACATGACTATATAAAGCCAGAACGTGCTATAACAGACATTTGCATAGACCCTACATAGAATAGCTTGAGGTAAAGGAACATTACATATGAACTATACTGCGAAGGATGCATTTTAACAACCTCAATAACCTAGACTAAGGGGTACAAGCAGAAAAAACGATGCCACGTACACGGAGAACAAACACAGGACGAACAGAAATCCCACCGAGCCGCCTTTTTCTTTTTTCTTTTTTAAAGCAATCCGGAAGAGAATATTGCATATATTTTCATTTTCTTCGGCGTTTTCTCTCGGGGTTGTTGCTGGTGCCTCGGCCTTTGTGTTGGGGAGGGCGGTGGAGGGGGGTTGAGGGGGGATTCGGGGGCTACAAGTGTCCCTCGGTGGGTGAAGAATAACGAAACGGATTGATTTGTTTTTTGGGATGGTGGGATTGAAATCCAACACAGCATTTCTGACATCTCACCGTAACTCACCCTCAGTCCTACTCCCCTCACACTCCGGCTTGATTGCTCGGAGAGGGGGGGGGTGTGAGTAGGGGGGGTGCTATTGGGGGCTCAGCTCAGCAAAACCTGCGGGGATTTGGCCCTTTTTAAAAATATTTTTTAATTTTTAAACTTTTTTTCCCCCCGTGGGATTCCACGCGCCCACAGCACAACCCGAGGTCACCCTCTGCGGAGCCAGCTCAGCCCCTCCAAAAGGTGCTCTGAAAGCACCCAAAGCCACAACCACCCCCCAGAATCTCCCCCCAAGACCCCCCCCCACCCAAACTCAACCCCCCGCCAAACATTGCATTCCTCCACATCGTCTCCCCTCTAATTGCACATGGTTGAGCCGAAGCATCTAGAGCTATATCTACATATATGTGTGTTTTAACACATCCTAGGCTTTATTGCACAGCATCGCGACAGGCGATACCCACCGCGGCGGCTCTTTTTGTGTGGGAGGAGGGAGGCAAAAGGGAAGACCCTCGCCCAGAAACCAGCGTTGAAGGACGTGACAGTGAGGGGTGGGGGCTATCTTTATTTAAAAAACGCAAACCGAAAAGCAACAACAACTGGAAGGAAATAAAGCTGTGACAATTCCCGAGCTGGGAATTAAAAAAAAAAAAAAAAAAAAGAAAGAAAAAAAAGGAGAAGCAGGCGGGGAAGGGATGGGGATGAACGGAGGAGGGTCTACTGGGTGCTCCCGCAGGAAGAAAAAGCTGAAGGAAAAGGCTCCTTTCAGCCCAGCGAGGTGGTTTGTTTTTTTTCTAAGGACTCGGCTCCATCCTTTGCAGCTCATAAATAAAAGCATTCCTCGGCGCTGCTGGTCATGACCATGAACGCGGGGAAGCGGGAGCACGTGGTGAGCATCCAGACTTCCCAGAAAACGCTGCTTTGCTATAAAATTAATCCCCCCTCCGATATAAAACGAATGGAGCAAAGCGCGGCGTGGCAAAGCACCGGGCGGCAGGACCGCCGCCCCCCTCTCCCCCTTCAGCCCGAAGTAAAAATTCCTACTTTTTCCCCCCCATTTTTTAATCCTAAATTGCAATTTCTCACGCAGCCAAAGCTTCCCAGGGCCTTAAACTTGCTCCTCCCTCCGTCCTACCCCCTCCCTTACCTCGTTTCCCCCCGACCTAAAAGTGCCTTGAATACAGACCTTACAGGGAACCACGAAAATTGGTGGGTTTTCCCCAGAAAAATCCGAGCACATGTACAAAGAAAACGCGTCGCATTCTACCAGGCCTCTCTCTAGTGCCCTGAATGGGAAAAAGCCAGGCAAGGTTTTAGGGTGTCAATCCCTCCCCAAGACTGAAACCTCTCCTTAAAAACTGGGCTGCCTCTCTTTGGAGATAGCGGGACTTATTAGGGAGGTAAAAACCCATCACCCTTGCATTTTTTTAACTCCGTGGGCATCTGGGGAAGAGAGACATAGCTGAACGAGATATATTTCCTTAAAAAAATCCTTCAATCTCATTATTTTTTAATAGAGGAAATAGCACCCGGGCGACAAAGCGCATCTTTCGAGCCTCAGACTCCGACAGGCTGTTATGAACGGAGGGTACAAAAAAAAGGGGCATCTGTCTACTTATTTTCCTATGTTTCCATCAGTAAACACAGCAAAAGAGCACACGTACTCCTCCAGCAAGAGCTGTTTCAAATAAATGTAATTTTCTGTTTCAAAGAAACGTAATTTTAAGAACAAGGGGGTAGTGCAGAGAAACGTTGCGAATTCAGAGAAAGAAAGAAAAAAATAAATCCCCTAAAGGGTCATTTTACACGGAAGGAAATTTGGATTATTTTTTTTTCCTGGGAGGGTTTTCTAGGGATGAGTGTGTGCGTTTTCCTTCTCCTTGTGACATTCTGGCGCTGAGGACAACACCACCGCCTGCATCGAAGCCTCATCTCTATAGGGACATAGCATGATACACAGACCTCATATATTATATAGATATATACCATATACACCGGATATATACACAGGCTTTGTCTCTCGCCTCTTCCTAGACATCCTGATTAAGCCTAGAGATACTGATTTGCCTCAACCCCTCAATTTAATCTGAGAAAAAAAACATATTGGGGCACACTGTACGCTGAAAAAAAGCGTCTTCTCTATGGATGCGAGGCCGGTCCTTTAAGGCAACAACCCCCATCTCCTTTCACTATGTTTTATTTTCCCCTTCATCCTTAATTTTTTGCTATTTTTTTTCCCTCCTCCCACCTTCCCACTAAACACCAAACCAACCTTAAACCCAGCCCAGGAGAGAATCCAGGATCCACCCTCATTGCCCTCAACCCCGGTCTCGCCGCCAACCGAAGCCGGGGAGGGTGGGGTGGGAGGGTGGGGAGGGAGTGGGGAGCGGGACCGGTGGCTCCAGATGGTGCCCGGTCGGGAACCGGGAACACGGAAACCCTACCTGTGCTGCTGGCCAAGGCAAAAGTCGGACTCAAAACCGCCCCTTCAGCCCGCCGAGCATCCCTGGAAGCCGTCTGTCCCCGCGCCGTCCCGGCGGAGAAGATGCGTTATTATTAATTAATTTTTAATTTTTTTTTTTCCCCTCCTCGCTGTCGGGTTTCATATTTTAAGGGAAACTGGTTATTTATTAATATTATGTCTTTATTCATTGATTTCTGGGTAGAGAGGGGGGATTAAGAGTGATCAGGTAAAGTCCCAGGAGCTCGGATCAACGCTATAGAGAGTCTATGTGGGGATTTTTTGCTGGGTTGCTTTGGGTTTGGTGTTTTTTTTTCCTGTTTTTTTTTTTTTTTTCCTAATACCCGACACGGACGCTTTTAAAACTTTAAAAGAAAGAAAGGGCTTGCTCTCTCAGGAGGAGTCTTTTCTTTTTCATACGCCGGTTCTGGAACCAGATCTTCACCTGCTGATCGCTCAGGTTTAATCGGTCTGAGAGCTCCCTCCTTCTTTGGCGAGTAATGAATTCATTGACCATAAACTCCCCTTCCAGCTCTGCCAGCTGCAGTTTGGAATAGGGTTTTCGTTTTTTCCGGGACCGTGTGTGCATCGGGTACCAAGGAGCACCTGGCAAAGGGGGAGCGAGAGTTGAGCACTTGGCAAGGCCAAAAAAAAAAAAGTACCCCCCTTCCTCTTTCAAAAAAAGGGGCACCACCCCAACACCCCTTTCTCCACCTCCTTGGTGTCCCCTCTGCTGTGGCCGTGGGTGCTTAGGGATGCTCCCGGCTGCCTCCCAGCGCCACGGGTGTTGCGTGGGGCGGGCACAAGAGGCAAAGGGAGCGAAAGGGATGAAGAGCGTTATAACCGGGGCACGGAGCAAAGGACGGCCAGGCAGAGGGAGAAAAACCTTAGATATCCCCCCCCCTCCCCGCCCCGGAAAGGGATCCACCGCTGCTCCGGCCCCTCTAACCGAGGGAAATCTTCATCCCAATGCCAGCTGTGGGGTGGTTTTTTTAAATATCCCCCCTCCTTCTCCCCACTTCCCTCGGGCAGACACACCTCTGCGATGTCCCCCAAAAAGCACTCGGAAGCTGCCAGTAGGGATGCACAACCGCTACCCTTCTCTGCATCTCCCTCGCTCTCTCCTTTTTTTTTTTTTTTTTTTTTAATGGGATATTTACATGTTTATAGCCTTTTCTTTTAAAAGAAGCACCACCTAATAAAACATTAGGGATTTCGGTGCTACCCCTAGTGGTCTCCACACACATAGACACGCCGCTTCCCATCGCTGAGCCCATGAATTACACCACGGAGGAGCCCCAAGCCGGCAAGTTTCCAAACAACACCCCCCACCCGCAAAAAAAAAAAAAAAAAAAAAAAAAAAAAGAAAACCACCCCATGACCAAAACCAGCCCCGAGACCCTTCCTTCCCGGGTCTTACCACCGTTGCCTAAAGTGCTGCCTTGGTTCAGGGGGGACACCAAACCCCCCGCTTCTCCGGTCGTGCCTTTATTCCCTTCATTGAGCAAGGACGAGCTGGAGTCTGACTCCAAGGACTGGCAGGATGGAGGGTCGTGGGGCACCCCCTCGCTCGCCGGATAGTCATATTTGCCGAAATTGCCCCCCATGCCGTTGGGGAGGCTGGATTCGAGGGGCAGCAAGGCACTGTCCCTGCCCCTCTCCTCCCGCTTGAGCCCGCCGGTGTCGGAGCAGGTTTCCCGGTAATAACATTTGCTTTCCTCCACCCGGGCGAGATCGCAGGCTCTGCCGAAGGAAGGGTTAATGGAGACGGGGCTGCTCAGGTAGGGTTGAGGGTACCCGTTGCAGGGTTCCGAGGATGCCCAGGGCAGGGAGCAGACGTTATCCCGTCGGGGATAAGAGAGGGAAGGCAAACCGGGCAGCTGCCCTCCGGAGGCGCGGAAATTCGGGAAGTAGAAGGTGTCTCCCGTGTGGATGTTCACCAGAGGTCCCACAAAGCCGGGATTAAGGAGGTTGTGCTCGCCCATTTCCGCGGGCCTGACCGAAAGCTTCTACTTTATTGCTATCTGACATTAAACATAGTTAAACCGACGGCTCGGCCCCATTGGTCCGGGGGGGTCACGTGAGCCCCAAATTGCGCTGAGAGGGAGGGGGGGGGCCTCCCCCTCCCCTGGCAGCCGAGACAAAACACAACAGCAAGTTCCGCCTTTTTACGCCTTTTTCTTCTCCCCCCCCCACCCTCCACGACCTTTTTCACACCCCCCCCCCCGCCCCGAATCATAAAAATAAAAATCATAAAAAAATCCCATAAAGCATTTTATTAAAAAAAAAAAAAAAAGCCCAGCTATGGCTCCCAGCGCTGGGTTAAGAATCGCGAAGAGCCCTAAAATGTCATATTTAGCATGAAATAGTCGATAGGAGGGGGTTTTGCCCCCAAAACGCCCCCCCTCCGCAGGCAACACTTCGGGGCCCTCCACCATCTGCAAAAGGCAGGCGAGCCTCTCATTAATTAGCTCCTTTATTAACTAAAACAGTTCGAATTTACTGTATCTCCCCAATAAATTACTATTAGATATTGTGTCATATAAAGTTTACGGGCTTTTTAAGGAGACGAATGATGGTGCCCGCAACAGGCTCATATTTACGCGTCGCGGGATGGGAGACTTGGAGTCTGTTTGCGACCTTTTCTGCTTATTATTATTTTTTTTATTATTATTATTATTGTTATAATCGCCATCGTTTTTTCCCCTCCTCTCGGACTAGGGGGCTTTGTCATGGGTTGGGGGAAACGCAGCCTCTTCCCAGACCCTTGCCACTCTCTTAAGAAAGAATGGAAGATTTTTTTTTTTTTAACAATCCTCAATTGCTTTTATTAATGATCTGTGTCGAATAAAGCAGCCAGAAGAACACGACTGTATAGAGCCTTAATTTACCCTGTATACATTCCATATGCACCCGGGCGCGCACACGTATAGATTAAGTGTTCAAATATATTTTTTTTATTTTTTATTTTGGCTTCGTTTCCTGGAGAGAATAAAAATTATAGTGCTCCCCCCACATTTCTTTGGTCCCCACCCCTGAAAAACGAGGCACACAGAGGCACGGAGCTGGTTCCTCGCCCCGTTATAGCAATATATTCTGCCCTCGTAACACTACAGAGCTCTTCTTCCCTCCCACCCATCGTCTTCTCCTGCTCATATTGAAAAGAGCTGCTGCAAAGGAATACAAGGGGGGGTGGTGGGGGAAAAAAATAAAATCGATATTGTCTTCTTTCAGTGAGAAATAAACGCCTTGGGGAAAGGAAAAAAATATGGAAAAGGTGCATTGTACTGAAACCAGGAACACGCAAAGACATTTGAGGGTGCTTTATGTTAGAATTTTTCTAGAGTGGTTTTTTTTTTTTTCCCCTCTCTGCTTTTCTTACTCCTCCTCCTCCCCCCTTATTTTATTTTTTAATAAACCAAGAATGCCCACCCCGTTTGCTGGATTTTTTTGCATGGCTTTGCATTCCTCCCTGCCTTAAGCAACTCCCAAGCGCTCCCCTTGCCAGGTTGACTCTGCAAAGTACCGTAAATATTCCTGTAGAGGTAAAAACCGCTGCGCGGGTGCGGAGGCGTTCCGCGGAGGCTGAGCCGGGCGACCACAGCCTCACCCCCCCAAATTCTGCCTTTCCAGCCAACATCCAATCTCCCTCACCGATGTGCCTTTTTTAAAATACATAGTTCTCAAGCAGAAAATAATTTCTTTTTCTCATCTGGGGCGTCAGCTGAACCCCCTCCCAGCCCTGCAAGAAAAATCAGGTGCCCATCAAATCGCTCTTTTAGGTGCTTTTTCCTCTTCCATGGACAGCTCCTGGAGGTGGAAACCCCATTTTCCAGATTTCCCATCCCTCTTTCTCCCTGGCACATCTATGGATACGCTCCATACATACCTTGCAGAGAGATACCTTCCTACACGTTTTCCCTGCGAAGGAAGAAATACGACTACTAGAAATATTTTTTTTTTTTTTGCTAGAATGAAAGTTTAGAGCTTCTTTTTTTTTTTTTTTGCTTTTTTTTTTGTTTTTATACCTTGCCAAGGAATTTTTCTCCCTGCAGGTATAAGTGAAAAAGCTGCCTGCAATTTCTCCAAGAGTGTCTTCTCGCTGCAGAAGAAGCGCTCGCAAACGCTGGGCAAGCGTGGAGAGGAATAGTTTATATAAAAATGAGCACGTGATCCCCGGGGGTTGCCATCTGAATTGGCTTTGTTTGCTCTTTTTTTTTTTTTTTTTTTTAAAGAAAACCCTTCCTCTACCTTGCTCTTTTCTTCACCAAATTCCCTGCAGAAGACGTGCCCGGGTGCTGCACGGCTTTGTTCTCCACCGGACCTTGGGGAAAGTACATTTTTTCTTTCCTTCAGAGGATTAGTCTCCGGTTGTTTGGAGCTTTTCCTCTTTATTCAATTTGATTTTTTTTTGCAGGGTGGAAACAAAAAAAAAAAAATTAAAAAAAAATTCTCGTGTTTACCACCAAGGAAAGAAGCTGCGGAGCAAATGAACCACAAACCACGCGTGGAGGGATAATGTCAGCGTGGGCATCACAGCAAGGGAGAGGAAGAAAAGCGCCCCATCCCCCTTATTTATTCTTTTTTTTTTTTTTTAAGAGAGAGAGGGAGCTGGGAAGCGCTACAGTCGTGCTCAGAAATATATTAAGCGATGCACAACGTGGCGAGTAACTCCTGGCTCTTAGTGGCCTTGAATAGAGCTCCCCAGCCCAGCGCTGCTCCAGCCAGCAGGTCCAAGGAATGGGAGGGGAAAAAAAAAAAGCAAAAAAAAAAAATTTAAGATGATCCTAATGATACTTAAGCAAATCTGCCGCGTTTCCGCGGGATTTTTCTTCCCCATTAAAACCGCATTTCCCAGTTCAGGTTGAGCCTTGGGCTTTGCTGATGCTGAGCGGTGCTTAAAAACGAAAGCCTGAGCCTGCTCGGGGCACAACAACTCCCTGCACAACCCACCCCAGCGCCGGCTCTCCAAAAATATATCCCGATTTCTGCCTCTTATCGCCTTGAGCAATCCCTTTTTTTTTTTTTTTCCCCCCCCCTGCTCTGTTACTTCCCCCTCAAAAAAAGTTGCCCGACCCAGTGAAAAAGAAAAAATAAAAAGATCCCTGATTATGGTTCCCAGTTTTCAGGTAGAGGGACCTTTTCGAAGCCGGTATTTAATAATCCTCAGGGAGGGTTTAGTTTTTTTCGCCCCACTTCTACAAGTTAAGGCCGGCAGCTTTGGGGCAATGCTGGTGGGAAGAAGCCGGAAGAAGGTGCCTGCTGGTGAGAGCGAAAAATCAACTCCCCCCTCCAAAAAAAAGGAGAGGAAAAGACTCAGGAAAAGCAAGATTGCAACGTCTCAGTTCAAGGTCACTGTCTAGGGTAGTGAATAGGATCGACATCTTATGCTAATGACTGTCTCGGATGAGCATCACTCAGTGCGAGGTGAAAAAAAAAAATAACCCCAAGTTTGGGGTTAACTTTTCCCTGCTTTACCCTTTCCCCCCTACCCCGTTTGGGGCTTTTCTCTTTCCTTCGTCCCCCCTTTTTTTTTTTTTTTTTAATTTGCACCACCGCAACCAGGCGTGAGAAATTAAATCTCCCTTTCCCCTCCTCCCGCATTTCATCTTCCCGCAGGGCTGAGCTCGGCTGGCGGCTCCCACTTGAACATGGCTTTTTCTGTCCCCCCCGCCCCCCTTCCCCTCCAGCCTCGTGTCTCCAAGAAATCAAAAATAATTAAAAAAATAAATAAATCAAATCAGTAAAAATATCCCCAGCCTAATGGCCCCAGCAAAATATTTACGTTTCGGCCGGGGAAGGACTTAGCCCCACTTTCAGTTTTCTCCCAGTAAAGACCATGACATTTTAACCCTCATAGGGCAAAAATAGTCGGCAACGGATCTATTCCATCCTCCTGCCTGGGAAAAAGGGGGGGGAAAAGCGAATTAAAAGGTCTCCTTGTGCGTCTGCGGGTTGGAAAAACAGCTCCCGTCATGGCTCAGCTTTTCTGCTCAACCGAATTTCACCCCAAATTGGTTGGGAGTTGTGAGGGGTTGCGGTGACTCGAACAAGAAGTTAGCTGCCAGGGTCGAAAAGGAAGTATTTAGAATAAACATATAGATACATGACACGGGGAATAAAATATAGACAGGCTTTGGAAAGCCCACAGAACTGCTATTTTGGAGTAGCTATATATCACTGAAACCTGCCCCGGCTACTTTTTCGCATGTGGAAAATGGATGTCTACAGGCAAATTATACATCTTTAAGTGTACAAGACACCTTATTTGTATATATAAGTGTATATATATATAGGTACATAAGTATGTATATAAGTGCAGTAAAGTGGAATACGTAGGAACTGGGCAAAAAGAAAAAAAAAAAGTATTAACATGGAGAAATGGTAAATGGATGCGAATAAAAACGTCTACGACACTTCAGCTCATCCGACGTACAAATCATCGGGGGCAGCTTTCAGTTTCAGAGCGAAGGCAGGTCCCTGCCTCGGTGCAGGGAATAGTTAAATGCCTGGAATATCACGACATTTTCCCCCAGCTTTGCCAACAGAGGATCTTCTCCTCCTAGGAGGTTAATGCAACCCGGTGTCTGCATCTTTGGAAGGCAAAAGGTTTAGCCCCCAACTTCAGGGAAGTTTGCTTTGTCTGCCAGCTCTGGTTTGGGCGAGGAGTTGGCGTTTCATACTGTAATTCCCTTGGAGGGTTGAACACCCCCCAACAACTGTAACAACAAACCAGTTAATGGTCTAGAATTCACGACTCTCGAGCAAATCGCACTTGGAGAGCCTGAAAAGCGTGATCTCACTTATTTAATGTTCCTTGTAAAGGAAGAGAAAGTGGCGGGGAGGAAAAGGAGTTTATTAAACCCACGGCTGGTCCAACTGTGGGCTGAACCAGCTGAGCTCCCTGCCAGGCAGCAGCTTCCCCCCGACGTGGAGGCGACAGGAGACGCGATATAATTCTGGATATAATCCTTAAATACCCATAAACACGAGGGTTTTCCCCAAACGTGCTGAACCACGTAGGCAAAGGCAGCTTGTAAGCAAGGAGCTGCAGGAGTTTGTGGGATGTGTGTACACACACGCACCGGGTTGGCTGTCAGTGTCTTAAATAATTTCTTGGCAAAGCCTTTAGAAGTCTTTTCTCTTTTGCTGCTAACAAAACAAAACAAAACATAAAACTAATCTTTTTTTTTTTTAAAGACCAAGCGCTTCCATAACAAATAGAATGTTAACCAGCAAGAGTTATACTCACCTCTGCACTGAGCACAGGGCTGCGAGAGCAGAATTTTCCCCTTCCAGAGTAGGAAGTTGCTCTTAAAAAAAAAAAAAATGCATTGAGGAAAAAAAGATAGGCAAGTGTGAGTGAGTTGAAGAGAAATAAATGGGAGGAAACAATAAAAAGGAGAAAAAGATAAGAAGAGAAGGAAAAAAAAAGAAGAAAATGAGAAGAAAAAAGAAATGGAAGGAAAAAGGAAAGAAAATAGGAAAAGGAAAAAAAGAAAATAAAAAATAAGAAAATGACAGCAGAGGGGGGAAAAAAAAAAAGGCGGCGAGGGAAATCCCTTCTCCGGTATTTTACCATAAAGGCTGCCGTTGGGAAGTTATTCAAAGTCCTCGATACAAAGGAAAGAAAAAGCTAAACTTGGGAAACTTCCTTCTCGGGGCTTTATTGTTGGCCATTAGCCCGCCTGTCTAGACTTCAAATAACACCTTGTTTATCTGCAAACAGGAGCTGCTTGGGGCTGGCTGCTGAGGAGAAGATCAAGGGTGAGGGTAGGGGCTGGAGGGGGGGGGTCCCTCGCTTATTATCCCCGCAGCTCGTGATGTCAAGGTCAAACAACGCCCAGTCACGGTCAAGGGTAGCACAGGAGTGACGTCACGGGCTGCTGACCTAATACCCGGGGAGCCGCGGGATAGCGCGGGGAAATAAGCACAAAAGAAAAGAAACAAGCGATTCTCAACCGAGGGTGATGAAGAAATAAGTGGAGAGGTAGAAATCCGTCGCGTTTGTGTCCCTGCGGAGGGCTGACGTCCGAGGGAACTCGGCTTCCGCGCCCGCGGAACTTCAGCAGGGGAGGAACGAGCTGTTCCTCGGGTTTTGCGTGTGTGCGCGCAAGTTTTGTCGGAATTTCTTCTCCTCCAGGCGAGCTCTTGAAAGAGGTAGACCCAACAACTTGACTTGTAGGTTGTATTATGCCTTTTTTTTTTTTTAAAAAAAAAAAAAAATTAAATCCCAAATCAAGTCAACCGTGTCGGGATTCTCAAAAAATAAACGAAGGTATTATTTTTAACCCATCAGCCCGTGAAACACCTTTTTTTCTTTCTTTTTTTTGATTTTCTTTTTTTTTTTTTAACTAACCGCCGGGATTAAAGGAATGACCAATTGTCCGTGGTTGGGCGCGGAGGGAAGGAGAAGGTTTATCCAGCCTCACTTTGTGGAGGACAGAGCCTTGAGGTTCTGAGCACGTCGGGGATGGGGTTCCCCTTCCCTGGGGTCTGCATCCCCCCTCGAAAAAAAAAAATCACCTCAGCATCCTCTGCCTCCATCCCCGCGTCTTCCCCGTTCTTGGGTGGTGGTACAGAGGATGGAGGAGGGGGGTCAGGCGACTCGGAAACAAAATAAAGATATTTTAAAATACCCTGGGAAACGTGGGCAATGGTGGAAGAGAGGCTGGTTTCACGGTTTCGCCAACATCTACCAACCAAGACCATCAAAACCCTTCGGAGCCTTGAAGTGTAATGAATTAATTTCTTGTTTCTTCTCTGTTTTGGGGGTTTGTTTTCTTCCTTTTTTTTTCCCTCCTTTTTTTTTTCCTTTTTATTCCCTTTTAATTCCTCCCACACAAACCACCACACAGACTGCCCTCTCCTCCCCTCCCAAAATTAAACCACAATTGACAAAAAAAGGTCCAGAATTAGAAACTCCGCGAATAACTTGGGCTCAAGTACCCACATCTATTAGCAAACAAACCCCTCTATTTATCCGTATCTCCTCATTCCCTCCAATCACCCACGCCCAATAACCCCGGTTTCATCAACTTTTTTTTTTCCTTCCTCCTCTCCAGAACTGATGAAATTCAGGTACAATGAGGAAGAACACAACCACAGCGAGCAACACGCTCGCTGTCGGGATGTCGGATTTGGGCTTGTCTGGAGTTGCTCTCGGGCATTGCAGTGTCTGCACACACAGTCAGCTTTTTTTTTTTCTTTTCCTTTTTTTCTTTTTTTTTTTTCTTTTACACACAAAACATATTCTTGTGGCTCTCGTGGGTTAGGGCAGGTTTCACCGACGATGGGTTTCTCTAAGTATTGTGATATTTCCTAGCTGAGGATCTTGACATAAAATAGGATTTAAACCTCTGCATGCGCTTCCAAACCACTGAAGTTCTCCAAAATAAATGCAGGAACCAACCTCAGCTCAACCCTTGGGCTTCTCTACTCATAAGCTCCGCACCCGGAGAAATCAGGGATGGAAGTGAGGGAAGAAATCAGGGACCCCTTTGCTTTCACATCCCCCCTCCCTTCCCCGAAGGGATGGGGAGCCGAGGAGGGAGAGAAGTCAGCCCCAATTCCCGGTATGAGATAAAGCCACGTCCCACCTTTCTGGAGATTTGGGAAGAATCCCAATCCATGTGGGGTCTTTCCCGGCGTTTTTGAGGGTGGTATGGACTCCATAAGGCGCTTGGCATGATCACATAGAGGGTTGCACTTGCATATGGAGATACAAATTTGCATATATAGCACAGGCACTATCTACCCGCCGTTTCCTATAATAATGTAGCGGGTTGCACTTGCACATACGTATAAATTTTATATATATCATATATAAAATTATATGTAGTATATAAAATTATGTATATATCATATATAGAATTATATATGTAATATATAAAATTATATATAGCGTCGATAGGTTGTTATGCCGTGTATTATTTATCACAGACCTATATAGAGAGATATACCGATCGCCTTAATACCCAGACTCTAATAAATGACAACACACACCGTCAAACCCCTCACGCAGACACGGAACACATCGATAGATAAAATACATATACACACCGACGACCACACCATAAAAAGAAACGGACATACAAGGTGAGAGGTAGATGTCATTACATATCCTTGTATAATTGTATAAACATCCTGTGTATTGATGCGCTTACGCACCTCAGTTTGAACACCCGCTGTATCTACGCCCGCATTTCTGCGGGCACCCGTGGTCAATTATTTTTTTTTCTATAGCCTGTGCCTGCTCTACCTGGCCCCTCACATCAACGCACGCACACCCTCAACTCAAATTTAACCCTCAATAACATCGTTTTAGGTTACATCCTTTTAAAAACCTCTTTTTTTCTTCTTTCCTCCCCCCTTTCCCCCTCCCCTTTTGATCATTTAACGAGGTGATTAAATCTAGCAGATATGAAAGTAGATTGTAATCCGCCTATGGAAACAATTTCCTTTCTCGTATTTCTTTCCGAGTTGCCCGGCCGGCTCGGGGCCGCGTAAGATCCGCGGACGCGGAGCTGGGAGGGCGAGGACAGGTTGGGAGATTTTTATCTGGGGCCGGAGCTGGAGTCAAACAGGTTTAGCGAAACGCGTCCTTTGGGAGGGAGATTTAAAGAGATTAGAAGCGTCTCTGGAAAGTCATCGCGTTTTCACCCGGGGTAATTGCGGAGGGGAGGAAAATTAGGAAAAAAAAAAAAAAAAAAAACAGGCAAGAAGAAAGTAAATAAATAAATCAATTAAAATGCACTCAGTTGTCTCAATTTATTTTCTCCTCGCTTTCCCTCCCCTGAGAACAACCCTCCTTGGGAGCACGCATCTGCATTCTTCGCCTGCTTTCAGCGAGATCCTTATTAAGCGGTTTCTGCCCCAAATTTGCGGGATTCTCTCCCTTTTTTTCCCCCGCGGAAGTTCCGCCCGAGCTGTATTTGCGGCGGTGGGGAGAGGAGGTGGCTGGAGGGAGGGACGGGAGAAGCTACAAAGAGGTGCACAAAGAGCCTCTTCTTCAAGGCAAACCAACAACAAAAAAAAGATATTTATTTTTAAGAAATGTCATCTGCAGTCGGTACATATCTGGACACCACAATATTATATACATATACAAGACATTTAAAAAAAACCAAACAACAAAAAAGGATGCTTTTACATATCCAAAGAACACTGTCGATAATTAGCCGGTTCAGAGAGGGAAAGAAACAAACCCCAAAGACAATATTGCGCTTTTTCCGTCTTGTCAAGCGGAGAACAGACACTCCAGTTTCATGGCAGAGACAGAGAAACCCTGGTGAGAACGTACCCAGAACAGTCTCGTACAGCAACTCACTTCCACCCAGGACCTCAAACCAGCGGTTGGGCTATTTAAGCGATACTGAGCAATGGTTTTCTTCCCACAAGAGCAGCCTTATCTCTTATTTTCGGTCCCTAGCGCCGAGAAAACACGAAGCTGACGCAACTTTTGTCATAGGTTCTCCATACATTTACACATCGGTGGGTGAAATGGCCCGAGATAGGGAAGACTGGCGAGGGGGTCGGACTATACAGCGTTACGGGGCGATATTCGGAGCTCATCTCTCCTTTAATGTGACTACACTCTTAGCTTATTATTATTTTCTTTTAAAAATATATACAGTTTAACCTTATCGGTGGATTTTCTCAGAGCAAACCCGGGGTTTTCACAGTCAGAGCGGGGCAGAGGGATAAGTCAAAGATGCGCTCGGTTTTGGGTTGTGGGTTTGGTGTTTGGATTTTTTTAGGGAGGTGAAGGATGCGTGTGTGCAGTTGCGAATGTCTATTTTTTACATTTTTTTTCCCTTTTAAATAATGACTTGGGATCAGCAGTGCCTTGATGACTTTATCATACAAACTATCAGATAAATATTTACGCTTCTTGCTTCCTTTTTTTTTTTTTTTCCCCCTTGCCCCCTCTCCTTCCAAGTCCTCCTCTGTCAGGTGGCGTGGAGATGCGCTGTCTTGGATTTGCTCACCACCTTCTTCTCCTTGACCCTCCGGTTCTGGAACCAGATAGTCACTTGCCTCTCGGACAGGTTGGTGGTGGCCGAAATCCTCCTCCTCTTCTCTTTGGTGATGAATTTGCTGGCTGCATACTCCTTTTCCAACTCCTTCAGCTGGATTTTGGTGTAAGGGACCCTTTTTTTTCGTCCCCTCCGATAGCTGCTGACTTCGGGTTGTAAGGGGACCACGTCTGGATTAAAAGAAAAAAAAAAAAGAAAACAAAAAAAAAAACAAGGACAAAAAAAAAACATAAGGGAGAGGGGAAGGAGAGAAAGAAAGGAGAGGGAAAGGAGGATAAAGGGTGGAGGAATGCGAGCGAAGAGAGAGAGGAAAAAAGAGAGGGGAGAAGAGACAAGACAGGCAGAAAATGCATCCGGAGAGGGGAATAATGCTACAATAATAGTAATAATAATGATATAATATTTCACGTGGTGAAAGCCTGTTTTTCTTGGCGACACTGCCCACGCTGACAAACGAGGAGCACCCAGACAGCCCGCAGACCAATGTGCGCGGGTAATGGAGGGATTTTAGACAATATCTACAGCTTCTCCCCTATTTCCTTCTTCCTTTTTTCTCTCCTTCATCCCTTTCCGCCCCCTCCCGCAGCAAACATTCCCGGGGACCCCCGCAGATGCGCATCCCCCGCAACGTTGAGCTCGATGCAGAGACAAGTGCATCCCCCTCCCGCCGCCTTGGTGCAGCCCAAGAAGCCCTTTGGAGGGAGGCGAGAGGGGGGGGGGCAAATCCAGCAAGAATAACACCGGGTCCCCCCCGCTCCAGTGCTTTTTGCTGGAGGTAAAGAGGGGGAGATGATCTGTGGTTTGCAAAGGGGCTACAGGGAGCAGCATGGATGAGGGGAGCACCTTCCCCCCCTGTCTGCCGGTACTGAGAGAGGGGGGAAAACACCCCCCCCCCCCAGCTTTTGGGCAGCCCCAGCCCCCTGACAGGGTGGGGGGGGTGACCTGGGCGACGAAGCCCCTCGCCGCAAAGGTGTGACCCAGCTGGGCTGGAGCGGGAAGATGGAGGCGAATTCTGCTCGGAAAGGCAGCGCAGCCCCAACTATGGCTGACAGGACTTAATTGGGGAGCCCCTGGGGGAGCTTTCGGGGAGATCGGCTCTTTGGGAGGCGGAGGGGGGGGCGTATAGAAATGGGGTGCTGAAGGTGCCAAAAAGGCCAGCGGTGGGGGGCAAGAATCTCCTGCAGGGGCGTTCACAAGAGATGGGAAGAGAAAGGGCTGGGGGGCGGTAGCCCCCTCAAATACAGCTCGAATGCGAGGATCCCCCCCCCCCCCCCCCAAAATCCCCCTCTATCGTAACTTAACAATGCATGGCCAAATTCTACCTCTCTCACCAAAAAGCTCCCAGGAAAATCCCTTCCTCCACCCTTCTTTGTCCCGAAGAAGGATAATAAATAAACCAGTGCGTGTCCCTCCCATTGCCCCCCAAAAATATTAACGTGGCTCAACGCTTCTCTCCATCCAAGATACTATGGGGGTTCCCTCCTCCCCAGTTTTGATTTTTCAACCTTCACATCCTTTCCCACCCAACGCTGGGACTGGGGGGCTGGAAGGAGACTGGGGAGAGGTACCGGGAGGCAGCACCTTCCCTTACCTTCCTCCCCCCGCTGCCGTCGGGAAACGGAGCCCCCCCCCCCCCCCTCCCCGCCCGCTCGGACCGGGAGGGGAAGAGATTTGCTGGGTTAAAAGATGCTCCAAGGAGAGGTTTTGCCTTCCCGGCTGTCAGTCGAGAAGGATGCCTGCCTGACCTGGGGGAGAAACCCTGACGACCCCCACACCACCCCCATCCCACTCCCCCCCCTCCCCGCCTCCCTCCTTCCCCTCCAAACGGAATCATTTGTCACTTGACACCTATTCCTATAATTGTATGTAATTGTGATACGATTTACTGTCCCAGCCCCCACCCCACCCCCGACACTTCTCATTCGACCGAACCACTAGAGAAGGGTTTTTAATATTTTTTTTTTAAAAGCTTTCTGTACTTAGAGAAGCGGCAAGCAGAGGGGAAAATGAAGAGAAAGGCACCGAGAGACGCTCTTTAGGTGAGGCAACAAGAGGGAGGAGAGAAGAAAGGGGAGAATTAAACGGCAAAGTTACTTTCCAAGCAAGCTCACGGCGTGTATTTTGATTCAGAAATGATTGCTTCACCTTCTTTCCCATACATGTTCATACACATTGCCCTGCACAGAAGGCATTCCAGAGCCATTTCTTTCCCTTTAATTACATATACAGGCACACACGCATCTATCCGTGCGTGTGTGTGTATATACAGATATTATGCACACTCATCCTCACACACGCACATCCACGCCTCCGGTGGGAGCTGGCGGTTGGGAAGGAGGGCGAGCCCGCCGGTTCCCGGAGGAGCTTACCTGGGAAAGGTGATTTCCAGAGGTGCGCAGACTGCGGTTGCTCTTTGGAGCAGTACACTTGCCCGTCCCAGCCATTAGAAAGAGCCCAGTGTTGGTAACCTTCCATGGGAAGCAAAGCGTCGTGTCTCGGTTCCGGGTGACCCCCGAGCCCCGGTACCACCGACACGTCCAAATAGCCAGGGACCGCCTGGTAGGAGCTGGGAAAACCGGGATAAAAGGCGAATTCTTTGGCCCTCGACGGCAGCTCCTCGCCGGGCAGGGGTCCGCCGGCCTCGGGGTACTTCTCCCCGGGGTGATAAGCGCAAGGTTTCTGCTGCAAGTTGACTCCATGGGAGTGGGACAACCTGCAGCCGTAGTAGCCCCCGCCGAAGGGGTAACCGTAGCCCAGCGCCGCGCTGGAAGCCGCCCCCGACGGGCACTGCCGGGGGGGCTCGGCAGCCGCCAGCTCGGCGTACGCGGCTCCCTGCGGCGGCGGCGGCGGGGGGGGGGCGGCGGCGGGGCGGTGGGCACGGCGAGTCCCGCGTGGGGCATCATCTCCCGGCAGTGCCCCAGCCCTTCCATGCGGTTCTTCTCCCGTGGGGCGTCCTCGCAGCGGCAGGCGAGGCCGTCGGGCCAGCGCGGGGGGAGGCCGAGCGGTGCCGTCATGTCATGCCGCGCTGCTCCCGCCGCCGCCTCCTTCCTCCTCCTCCTCCTCCTCCTCCTCCTCCACCACCACTAGTACTACCACCACCTCCTCTTCCTCTGCCGCCTCCTCTTCCTCCTTCTCGGCCGCCGCTGCCGGCGCCGTCGGGGGAAGCTCGGCGCCGCGCCCCGCCGCCCCGCGACCCCCCCCAACATATCGGCGCCGCGCGCGCATGCGCCGCCGCCTCGCCACCGCCGCTCCATTAAGAAATCCGCCGCGGCCACGCCCCCCCCACGGCACCCCCCCCCCCGCGCCCCGACGTGTCCCCGCCCACGTGACCCGACTGAGAAGCTCATTGGTTGGGTGCTTCACCCCCCCCCCCTCCATTAGAGGCGGTGGTGACCCCCCCTCCCGCATCCTCCCCGCCCCGTCGGCACAAAGAGCCGCGCGTGGAGTAGAGGGGGGGGGGGCTCTGATCCACGCGTGTCGCCTGCGGCGGGAGGGGACACACTAAGCGTGTGTCTCCCCCCCACCCTGTCCTCACACACATCGCGAGCTGGGGGCGGGGGTGGAACGAGGGATACAGGATTATCTCCCCTTTCCCCCCCCCCGAGGAAAGATGCTGGAAGCGATATGGGGGGGGGACACCCACCCACCCGACAGCCCAACACCCCACTCCACGAGACTTCGAGGGGGCGGCCAAAGCCCCCCCCCCCCCCCCCCCCCTTTCATTTATTGCCAGTGAAACCTGTTGACTTCGCAAGGTGCCTTCCCCCTAAATTAATTAAAAATAGCAAAATCCTTGCCCAAGCGCTCCCCCTTCTCAATTTTCCTCCCGCACCTCGAAATATTTTGATTTTCCTCCGTTCAGCCCCATGGAGCTTAATCCTTATTGATGTTTAATCAATATTTCAGAGGCTGTGGGGGGGGAAGGAAGAAACGTGGGGGTGGAGGACACGGGGGAGGGTGTCGTGGTGGTCCGGACTGATTTGTGAGGGTTTGTAAAAATGTGGATTAGTTCATAAATTGGAACCGAGCTGCCTCGGAATCGGGACCGAAAAAAGTATAAAAATGGGCAGTTTGCTGGCTGGGAGGGATGAGGATGATGGCGGGTGGGGGGGGCACACTGGGTGGGGGTCGCGGTTCTTGGGGCACCCCCGGGAGAGGATTTATTAAGGGAGGGAGCGTGTGACCCCCCGGAATGCTAAAAATTTGGGGGAGAATTATTCCAATGACCAAATAAAAAAGGAGGGGGAAGGTAAAAAGCCACAAACACCCCCCCCCCTCCAAAAAAAAAAGGGGGACAGAGAGAGCCCGCTCGCGAAGGGAATCCGTCGAAGGGCGAAGATGAGTTTTCCGTGACCCTGCCCCGCTCGGTACCGTCGAGGGGGGAAATTTTCGGCGTCTTCAAGAGCCGTCGAAGTCCAAGTTCAAGGCGAAGAAGCCCGACCGGGTCCCCCTGAGCCTCGGGGGGAGTTTTGCGGGGCTCCGGCATCGGGAGAACCTTCCTTTTATTTCCAGGGGGAAATAAAAATAATGAAAATGGAATGGAATGGGGTAAAATGGAATAAAATGGAACAGAATAAAATGGACTAAAATGGACTAAAATGAAATAAAATGGAATAAAATAAATATTATAAAAGCCGAGCCCCGCATCCTCTGAACTCCACGAAGCGCTGCGAGTCCACTCCGAAATCACCCAGGAGAAACTCCCTCCCCATCCTAAGAACCACATGTCTCGGAGGGATGATGGAAGAAGCCGAGCAAGAAATGATACGTAAATTAAAGCCGGGTGTCCGCCACGTCGAGGGGAAGGGACAAGGGGAACTGAACAAAAAAAAAAAATCCCCTTCCCCAGCAGTCTTTTTTTTTTTTTTTTCCTTTAATTTTTATGAAGTAGTTAACATTTTGTAGCATATGTCCTATCCGCGTGGCGTGGGAAGGGGATTAAATGTTAAAAACGTGAAGATTTATGGTTAAGGGTAAGAGAAGCAGAACGGGGGGGATGCGCAGCGCTGAGCGGGGCAGGGCTGGGGGTCGCGGAGCTCGGGAGTTAAGGTGGGAGCCCTGAGGAAGGCAGAGAGCAGCAGAAATTAAAAAAGAAAAATCACGGCAAACTGCGCTGTCAGGTTTGCGGAAGGACATTTCCACCTCGAAATATCGGTTTGATGAAGCGCTAGGTCTTGTAATTCGGTGGGTTGGGCGCCGAAAATTAGGGGAGGGGGTGAAAACAAGGGGAAAAAAAAAAAGGACAAGAGAAAAGGAGGGGAAAAAAACACCCAACCCCAAAGCCAAGGTAAAAACATAAAAAAACCCAGGAGAAAAATAGAAGAAAACAAGACTAAAATGTATTTTTCTCGAGGTAACAGAGGAGAAAAATCACATTTAAAGCAGAGGTTTTCCGGGGAAGGGTCGGTGGTTGGGAAGGGAGGAGGAGACTCGATGTACAAAACAACCCTCAGTGTCGAAACTCAGGAGTTCCTTTCAAAAAATCCTCATTTTTCTTTCTTTCTCTCTTTTTTTTTTTTTTAAAATATGGCTGTTTTTTCATTTCCGAGCTTTTGAGGGGGAGCGGGTTGATGAACCCAACCCAGGGAGGTTTACGCTCATCAAAATGTGGAAGCGCTTAGCAGGGTGGTACCCATAAATAAATTTTAAAAAAAATTTTTATATATATATATATATATATATATAGGAAGAGAGAAAGGAGCAATTAGAAATAAGAGCAGATGTGAGACCTGTTCGTTAGGCTGGGATTGGGGTTTTTTTTAATAGCATTCCCACCCCCTCCGAGTTCTTTTTAAAATACAATATTCCTCTGCTTGTGCGTTTATAGAAAAAAAAAAAATGGACGAGTCCCCAGCGCTCACACACCATCCCTGCAGCACCGCATTTACGGGATTATTTGCTTTTAACGAAGGAAAATCGACCAATACCAAATAATATCGACATAGAAATTCCTCACTCCGGCTCTAGTCTTGCGAATTTCTCCGGAAAAAAAAAAGAAAAAGAGTTTTATCTGGATATTTTTTTTGCAGGGAGAGGTTTTCTCTCCGTGTACCAGCGAGGTTGGAGTAGAAAGAAGCTGAATTTCCTTCTTCTGAAGACAAGTATGGGTTTGTTTGGTTCCCCTTTTCGGCCGTCTTGAAGACAGACCCTGGGAGAAATTAAATATATTTATTTCTTCATTCCTGCTGGAAAGGAAGAGAGAAACAGATTCATCTCCGAATCCATGGGGGAAAAAAAAAATAGATTTATTCTGCCTGTGTCCATCTCTGTTCTGTTTTGCAAAACTGCAAGTTGTTTCTCATTACCTTATCTCCGACACTTTGAGGGTTTTTAAAGCAGTTTTCTAGCCTCTCTGCTTTAAATTACGTTTTCCTTTATTGCCACTTCCCCCTTTTTATTTAAAAAAAAAAAACACCCCAAACCCACAGAAATCTAGGGCTGAACAGTGTTTTGCAGGTGAACGCGGGTTTGCAGGAGGAGATATTGAGGTTGTCTACATATTGCTTTGGTTAAAACCTCATCTGACTTGTAGATATTCAAGGCAAACTCTCAAAAAGAGGGATTTCTGCCCCAAAAAGAGTGAAGGTCGCCCTGAAAATACTGATGCGTCTGTGACCAAACACCTACAAGAGCACATTTGTGCGCCTTGAATGTGGCTCAAAGTCAAGCGCTGCTCCTCCAGGCCAGAGAAATCTCAAATCTCACCCGAAATAGAATTCTTTTGAGGATAAAATCCCTTTTTACATTCCACAGCTCCTGGAGGTAAAAAAAATAAAAAAGAAAGAGAAGAGGGGAAAAAAAAGGACTGGGTGAGAATAAAGAAAAAAAGGCAAATTCTTTATTTCTGTTAGCGGACAGACGAAAATGATACACTGCAAATCTGCGCCGCATGCGTATTTTTCTTTTCCTTTTTAAATTTTTTCCCCCTCTTTGTTCCCCTCTTTTCCCCCTCCATACACCGTCTTCTGGAGGGGAGGAAAAAAAAAAAAGAACCAACACGGATTTATGGTCCTTCCCACCTCCAGACATCTCACATACAAAGGAAAATGGCCAAGGTATGAGTTTTATTGAAGGAAAATCAGCTCCAGCCGCTGTCAGTGCCTCGAAACCACGATGCACCCGCACAGAAGAAAAAAACCCTACCTAGATTTGTAAAGAAAAGTTGCTTTTCCTTTTCTTTCTTTCTTTTTTTTTTTTTTTTTTTTTAAAGAGGGGGGCAGAGAGAGGAGGGAAATAAAGGAGGGGAATTTTAGCTTTTGAGCCCTCAGGGAAATTAGAGCCCGTGGTATGAGAAAATCTGCGCTCAACATACAATTTTCCCACTGGAGTACCAATTTAGTGAAGAAACTATTCCACTAAATCTCATATTCTTGCAGAGGAATCCAAGGAAAGCTTTCCCAGGCTTTGTTCAAAATGTGCTTTGGATAAATAAAAGCCAAAGCCGACTTCTTTTCCCAAACTTTGCGTGTCTGTTTCTTTTCTTATTTTTTTTTTTTTTTTTGAGAGAAAAATAAATCCTAACATCCCTGGTTCAGCTTATTGCTGAATTAATACAACCAGGGAGGCTGGACGTTGCGGCCGAGCAAAAGCAATGCCCGCAATTGCATCCAAAAAGGGACCAAAAAAAAAGAAAAAAAGGACCAAAAAAAAGGGGGGGGGGTTGCATCAGACTTACATTTGTTCCAGCCGTTTATCACCAATTCTTCACCCCCCTCTTGCACTGGAGGTGTTTATATAGGGAATTAAATAAAATCAAAGAACACCCCCTCCTAACCTTTAATTTAAATGCTTTTAAAGGGAGAGGGAGCGAGGTCGAAAGATGCTTCGAGGACGGAAACACAATCTCAGGTTACTCCCCCCCCCCCTTAAGTCTCGCCCCCCTCCCCGGCCTGGATCAAACTGTCTCGGGTGGTGTCAGGCGGGGAATTGAGCCTGACCCGAGACGATCCGGCTTTTCTCCTTCCTAACCTGTCAGATTCCTGCAACCTGTTTGGAGTGGGTCTACCCTGAGGCTATATTTTTCTGCCTTTTTAATTTTAATTTATTATTTATTTTTTTTTAAACTGCCATCGAACAACCCAACACTCCCTCCCCCGGTTTAGGAGCAGGTTTGGTAAAAATTCAGGATATTCTTCGTGTGGTTTGCTTTGCTTTCCCTGCTTTTTGCTATCCAGAAAGGTGAAAAAAAAAAATAAATGTATAAAATCCCTCGCCCCAAGGCAGGGTCAGAGGGAGATTCACAAAACCAAACCCCGCCACCTCCAGCCCCGTGGCTTTATTACCGTGGTTTAGCCTCTTTTTTTTCGCCTTTCCAACCCCCCCCCCCAAAAAAAAAAAAAATGCTAAAGTTGAGAAGGAGAAAAGGAAAGAGGGTAATACCTCTTGGTCCCACTCATCTGACCCATCACCCCACGAGTGACAAGGCGAGGACGTCGCAGCTTGTTGCAGGGGCTCCCAAAATCCCTTTTCTCCCTCCCATTCCACCGCGTCCACGTAGGGTAACACCAGATTTTGAGGCAAAGAAAGGCTTTCTCTCTCTCTCTCTTTTTTTTTTTTTACAGCCACTACGGAATGTCCCAGCTCTTGTCAATTCTCAACCCCCCCCGTTAATTATTGTTATTATTTCCGCGCTGGCCCCGTGCAATAGGTGTTTCTTGACTCGGCGGTGGAGAGACAGACAAATAAAATATCTGCCTCAATTTAGGGCCCCTGTCTAGTCGGAAGTCCAAGTTCAATTCCAAGTTAAAACAGAAGGTCGCCTGAAGCACTGACAAAAGAAAAGGGGGGCCATTTGGTCCGGCTGGTGTCAACAAAGTGGTATCTGGAGAGCGTTAATTAGCGCTTCTCATCATTTTTTCCTTCATATTCTCAGCGAGAGAAAGAGGGAGAGGAGCCGGGGACACTCAGGTGCTTTACAATCCTTTGCGCTTGGGCGAGACTTTCTATTCTTCTTTATTTTTAAGTATTCTAAAATGTAGAAGCTTTTTTTTTTTCCTCTTCTTGGCCGTGATCCGGGGTTATTTGCTCCCCCATCTCCCGGTACCGAATTCACTCAAGTTGCCTTTGGAAGGACGGAGACTAACACCAGGCCAATGTAAGAAACCTTTATTTTTTTTTTGCCAAATATTATTCAGAACGAGTTCTGTGCGTTCAGGGCCGCTTCTCCCCTTCTCCCACCCAAACTATTTACTTCTTGGTCCACTTGATGTTCAAATATTTCACCGCTTGGAGGGATGGAGAGGGGAGAGTGAGAGCTATTTGCCAAGTTTATTCACATTTTCGAAAGCAAAACGCTGGAGAGTTTCATTTCCAGAGGTAGAAGCTGAACTTCAGTGAACTGTGTTTGCCAAACTGGGGGGTTAGGGTGTAAGAGGAATATAAATGGGGAATAAGCGGGATATATGCCCAGATGTTCACACTGAGGGTAAAAGAGCGATGCAATCTCCATTTCCAAGCAACATAGTGATGGAAGAAGTGTAACTCTCCATGGAAAACCTGGGATTTATTAGGCGTTAGCTAGGGAAAAATATGTACGCAATAAGCAAAATAGCAAGAAAACAGAAAAAAAATGCCCCAAAGCCCGATGTTTCCCTTCAAAAAAAAGCGCTTTTTTTTTTTTTTTTTTTTTTCCGGTAAATGGAAAGGTCTCAGACTGTTCCAAAGCTTGTTTGCTGGGCTGAATTTTAAAGGAGAAGAAGCGATCAGGGAAATAAAGTGACTCCACCTTGGCAGAGAGAGGCTGAAATCGCTGTGTTTCACCCTAAAACGTGTAGCCGGTTGTGTGTGGGATGCGCTTTTTTTTTTTTTTTTTTTTTTTTTTTTTTTTGGCAGGAACCTGGATGCGAATAACCTGGATTTTCACCCAGGAGTGGGACTATCCCTCGACCTCAGGTACGGCTCTTTATCCTCCACAGCGATTAAAACCACCCATTTCATTTTAATACTCAGAGTCTATCCTTAAAGAACCTGACGAAATTCTTCTTTCCCGAGGTTAAAGCTCGAATTTGGATTTTGGGATTAAAGATGTGCTAAAAAAAGGAGGAGGCAGGCAGAGCTGCCGCCTTCCCACCCCTTCTCCCCCAGATGCTCCGAGCGCATCCAAAGCACCAGCGAGACCCGTTTTGATTCTGCACTCGGTTAAAAAGAGGTGAAAAATGGATTTTTCTCCATTACTAAGTTAAAAAAAAAAAAAAAGGCTTTCCTCCCTGTCCTTCAAGGCTTTCTCGGTGTACAGTGTGCCACGAGTGACCCTCCCAGCTCCTGTGTGCTTTTCCCCTCCTCAAAAAAAAAATCCTCTTCCCCCCCCCCCCCTCCTTCAGGATGTGTCTTTGCAAAAACCAAAAAGAAAAAGAATAAAAAAGAATAAGAATTGGCTTTTGTATCGTCACGCTAGGGCTTTTGGGCATTAAATGGCAAGTGTATAAAGCAGAGGCTTCCTCGGGGATATGAGGAGGAAAGGCAGGAACAGGGCAGAGGAGGGGAAGGATGGAGGTGGGTTTGTGTCTGTTGAGGGATGGCTATTATTTTGCTCTTGGGTACTTATGAATAGGAAGGTTTATCTTTAAAAATAAAATCTTCTGAAGAAATTGTGACCCTTTTTTCCCACCTAGTGTGTGCTCGGGTGAGGATTCCTCTTGCTCTGCGGGATGGGGAGAAGGGAGGGGGCCTGGGGGTGTAAAAGGAGCGAAAATATTTGCCTTTTCTGCCCTCTTTTCCATTAATTTCTGGAGTTGTAAGAGGTTTGGCTTGCCTGGCTGAACCCAAATTTCAGCAGGAGCAGGACTGGCGTTGGGGTGATGATGTTTGGAGTCGCCAGTACCCACCTCCCCGCGTCCTCTCCAGCCCCCCCAGTGCCTTGGGGATGCCAAACCCGAGTGGGGCCGAGGTGACCCACACAGGGACAGGGACTGACTCAGGTGAGGGTCCCCCCTGGCCTCTGGCGGGGCGGGGAGATGCTGAGGACAGAGGCTTTTTGGCAGCAGAGAGGAGAACCGCAGCCATGCGCGTGGTTTGGTTTTCCCAGAGTCAGCTGGAAGTCCGTATAAAAATCAAAACTAATTTATTTAGAGCCACAGTGTGTTGTGGAGGTCGAGCTGAGAAACAAGCAGGATCTGTGACACGCAACCCTTCATCCTTCCTTCCTTCCTTCCTTCCTTCCTTCCTTCCTTCCTTCCTTCCTTCCTTCCTTCCTTCCTTCCTTCCTTCCTTCCTTCCTTCCTTCCTTCCTTCCTTCCTTCCTTCCTTCCTTCCTTCCCTCCTTCCATCTATCTAATCTATATCCATTCATCCATCCATCCATCCATTCATCCCTGTATGCAATTCCCATATATCCTATACCGATTATATACCATATATACATTTTTTTTTATCCAGCACATCTTCCCTCCTTCAGTTTTCCCAGTTTCTACGCGTCTATCCCGTAAAGAAAATAGTTTCCAGCGCTGCCTGGGAGATGCTGGAGCCCTCGGAGATAACTCGCGGTTTATTTACTTTCCGATTAATGCAGCGCTATATTTTTTTTTGCTGAAAACAGAAAAAAAAGCAAAACAGTATCACCCCGAAAAGCCAGTTATGAAATCTTTCTGCAAAATAATTGCAGGCAACGCGGATCCTGCTTTGGATTTCGCCTTCCCGCAGCTCACTTTGAAAGTCGCCACGGCAGGTTATGTCCTTCCAATGAAGAATATATAATTATATCTTTTAAATAACGCCTGGTGACTCGCACGGGGACATTTGGGCTCCTCCTGAAGGTGTTTTGTTCCCTGCTCATCCTTGCAAATCAAGTGGAAAGCCAAAGCATCTCACAACCTGCTCCCAAGGCTTTAATTCCGGAGCTAAATAGCTCCAGAACAAGCATCAGGTGAGATATTAGGAGCAGAGAAAAGGAGAATTTAACTGATATTTCAGGACAGCTGTAGGGAACAGGAGGTGGGGACCTTCGGGAGGCTCATGGGAGGGTGTTGGCGGTGGGAAAGAAAGTGGTTGGGTGGCTTCTGCAGAGGTTGCCCCATGTTCTATTAGTCTTACGTAATATCACATTATTATATGTAAATGCGTCTTGTGAGTTGGAGACCTCCCAGAGCTATTTACAGCGGGGGAAAAAAAAAAAGTCAACAATAAACCAAGGTAAAATTTGCGTTGGGGACCATTCCCCTCCGATTTCATCTCTCCATTCATCTTCTAGCAACAGCACCTGGAGCTCTGAGGGTGAAATGATCGCCCTTTGGAAAAATCCCGACCCTAAACCACGTTTTATCTATGCAGATCGGTGGAATTGCCGTCTAAAGAAAACAGAGAAGCTGTTCTTCCGTGTTCAGATAACAATGCGCTTAAGTTTCGCGCAAGAAAGCGATTTTTCCTAGGCATCATCCCCGCTATTGCTTTGGTGTCTTTCTTAAATCAATTCCCCTCTCTTTCTTCTGGCTCCTTGAGAAGAAGTAGTGAAAAATAAGGGGGAAAACATATTTTTCCTTTTTTTTTTTTAATTTTTACTTTTTGAAGAAACAATCCCCTCGGCAGTTTGCAAAGCCAGCTCCTTTCCCGACTTGCAAGCAAAGCAGAGCGCAGAGTCCCAGCCGAGTCCCTTCTGCATACCGTCGGGTTTATTTTTATTTTTATATTTTTTTTCCCCACGAAACTGGACATTTTCCGAGCTGTTCGTGGATTTATTCCTCACCGAGCTGCTCTTGCAGGAGCCTTGTTTGCAGTCTGCCTGTCAAACACATAAATACCGGTTACCGGCCTGTATCTGTCTTCTCGGCTCCAAATATTTAGCGGTAAAATTGCAAATTTCCCCCCCCTCCAAACCCCACCTAAATATTTCTACGTTGTTTTCCCAGCTGTACTTCGAGGTTATTGCAAACTCCTGGCTTCGCGCCTTCTCGCAAAGAGGTTTTTCTGCTGCCGAGGCTCCAGGGATGTGCCAAGCACCTGGGAAAAGCGCCGGGATTTGGGGTGGATCTGAGGTTTTCAGCGAAAAAAAAGAACAACGGAGTTTTTGAGAGCTGGCCCATTTGAATGCAAACGGGATCGATGACAATAATAAAACCCAAAATAGCATTGAAGTCCCCGTTTTACACCGTGAGCGCATGTTTAGGAGGTTAAAGACACGAATTCATTTTTTCACCCGAATTATTTTTTACAGCCGGGCTGGATGAAAGTGAGAATACTACGGGATGAAATTGTTTAATTTTGACAAGTTCGCATTTTGAGCTGGCAGGAGCTTCCCACCGACTGGGGACGTACTCAGTCAAACATCCGTATTAAAAAGGTGCTTGTGGGGTTTTTTTTTGCCTCCTTTGCTGACCAAGGGACCCCCCAGGGTAGCCACCAGCCCTGGGGCTTTGCCCTCATCCTTCACCCCACGGCAAAGCCGGTGGGGGAAAGAAGGGGGATTCCTGTCAATAAGGAGTTAAAATTTGCAAACCTGCCGTTTCTCCCTGCCAAACTAAATTAAAAAAAATATTTAAAAAAATGGACCGAGTTTGAGGTTGGCGACTTAAATGGTGTCTTGTACCTGCGTCATCTTGGTCGGTTCATCTTCTCTGGGACACCAGAATGGAGAGATTGTCCCCCGAAAACCTGCTTCAGCCCATCCAGCTGCGTCTAACTGAGCGTTTCCCTGGAGAAATGAATTTCCCCTCTCCCTTTCTGTTCGCCTGCACCCTGGGTGAAACCCGGCTGACACCAGAACAGGAAAGCTGTCACCTTCGTGGGTAGCAGACCCTTGTCTCTTGTCGAAGGGGACAGTCTGGGATGGAGCAATGGTCCTGGTGCAAGGCCGTGGCATGGAGCTACAGGGTGGCAGGTTCTGCTCTCACCCCAGGCACAGGTTGAATCCAAATCTTTATTTATTTATTTATTTTTATTTTAGCAGACATCCGATAGGGACGTGTATCTGTCTATCCACCATTCCGTTCATCTCTCCCTCCCTCCATCTATGCATTCCCCCATCTACTCATTCCTCCGTTCATCCATCCATCCATCCATCCATCCATCCATCCATCCATCCATCCATCCATCCATCCATCCATCCCTCCCTCCACCCATCCCTTCCTCCCTCCTTCCCTCCATCCCTCCACCCACCCAAAGCTCTACACGTGCTCGCACACCTCTGCAGCGCGTCCACATGCAAATATTCACCCACGCACATGCATGTATGCAAATTTGCACGTGCAAACACACGTGTGCATAAACACGCGTGGCCCCTACAGGTGCATGATGGGATCATCACCCAGATGTGTCTGCAAGGGGATGGCTCAGCCTGAGGCCACGAGAAATGACGTTTCTTCCAGGAGTTTTGGGTTTTTTTTGCAAAAACTTGGTGCTTCTCAGGGCCAGATCCTGCTCTTTTTGGAGCTCAGCACCACCCAGTCCCTTTCCCCGTGGGGAGAGGAGGGTGTCCTGCCCTTTTGTGACCTCTCCTTGCCTTGAGGTTTGAGGGGAGCTGCAAGCAGAGGAGTGTCGGGGGGAAACCCCAGATTTTGGGGGAGTCGGCGGGCTTCTGGAGAGGCAAAGCAGATCCTCCCTGCTCTAATTAAGCGAGATGAACGTGTTAATTGAGCATTACGGTGTGCTAATGGATTTGGGGTACGGGGAGGGGGGGGGGGGAAGCCGTGTTCTGGGATGTCTGGCATAGATTTTGCACTTTAATTAATGGAAAAGATGCTCTGGGCGGTGCTTTTAAACCGACACCGAAACCCAGACGCTCTGAGATGCCCAAAGAAATAAAACCAACCACTGTCAGAGAATAA
Source organism: Trogon surrucura (assembly GCA_020746105.1). NCBI lineage: Eukaryota > Metazoa > Chordata > Aves > Trogoniformes > Trogonidae > Trogon > Trogon surrucura. The sequence goes on from CM036646.1 coordinate 673,826, forward strand.
TTACACTGGGCCGGGCATTCCCGGATGACTCGAGCAACAATTCTTGCCGTTCCCCTCATCCCGTCTCTCCCCACTAACCAAAAAAAAAAAAAAAAAAGGAAAATAATAATGTGTCTGGGCTTAAAATCCGCCCTCCCAGCCGACCAGAGGTGATGAGTTACGGGGAGGCACCGCGCTGCACCTTCCCCACTTCATTGTCTCCCGAGTTTCTCCGCTTTGGTCATTATTGCTGTTTTATTTCTTTCCCCGATTTTTGTTCCCAGCAAAGGCCTATTTTTCCTTTTATTTTTTTTTTTCCCTCACGTTTCCTACTCTTTTGGGCTCCCCCTAATTTTCCCCTACCTCATTTTTTGGCCCCTTTGCCCATAACGTTCCCCCAAACTCGAGTCACCTCCCCGCACGGCAACCCTCTCCCAAGGTTTTTCCTTCCAGTTTTAATTCCAACTGTTAATTTTACTTTTATTTTTTTCTTCTTGTTCCTGTCTTTTTTTTCATTTTTCCTTCCTTCCTTTATTTATTTATTTTTTTTTTTAAATCCGGATCAGTTATTTTCTGAGCTGCAGGAGAAAATACCGAATATTGTCGGGAACCGATGCTCTGCAAAAAAAATACGCGCCCTGGGACCAGCATTTGACGCCGCTCTGGGCTTTCGAAAATCAGTGAAAATGGACAAAACCGGGAAAACTCTCACCCTCCGATGTTCCACCAAGCAGTGCCATGAGTTTTTTCCCACTCGCTTCCGCAGGCTTTATGTTAAAGAAATTATTAAAGCAGTAAAGTAACTTTCTGGGAGAAAACATTAAAAAAAGCTAATGAGTTCTACAACACCCGATTTTTGTCAGCTTTCTCGGTTTTTTTTCCTTCAAAAAACTGTCTTTTAAACTTATCCGGTGGACAATGCTTTCAAGTAGTGAAGGGGAAAAGCACCGAAAATAAGAAACTTTGTTTTAAGAAGAGCAAAAATAGATTCTTGAAAAGGTCCTCGAGGTTTAAAGTCGTGGTTTTCTGTAAGGACACAAACCGCACCAACTCTTAAATAATTTTTTTTTTTTTTTTTTCCCCCAGGGCGTATTTATATATGTCCTTCCTTTGAGATTTTCAATTTAGGATCCGACCTTGGAAATATCTGGTCTTGAGCGAACACAAGGCTGACCACTTAGTCCATTCCCCCCCCCGCCCTTAATTTAAATAACCATTAATTTATGAAAGTAAAGTGCTGATAAGAAAAAGAAATAAAAATCGATCATTATCACTCTCGAAACCGCAGCGCCGGGCTTTGAACTGGTAATAATTTATTTAAGGAGGGAAATCGTTTCTTCGGGCTTTATTTCCTTTTCCCTTTAAGTGCTCAGCTCTTTCCCCAGCCTGGGGGGTGTTTTTAAAACCCATCGATGGGCTGTTTTCGAGAGGGGTGGGATGATGGGTTTTTCTTAGGAGGGAAAAAAATTAATAATAATAATTAAAAAGGGAAAAAAAAAAAAAAAAGCCAGGAAAGCAGCCCTGCACGGGCGATTCGGTGCCAGCTCGCTCCCGTGGGAATGGGGAGAGATTTCCATGATGATTTGTGCATGTCTTAACTCGGAGCCTTCCCGGTGACCTATGACTAATGCGATGAGCTCTTCCAGGCTCAGCCGGGGAGGGGGGGGGACACACGTTGTGTGAGGGGGGGGAGCAGAGTAAGGGGGCTCTTCCCCTCTCCCAACACCTGCAGCCCCGAGAAATTTTTTCCCTGGGAGGGGAAAAAAAATATTAAAAAAAATCACATTTTTGGAGATGGGAAACACCGGGCGCAGAAGCCGCGCATCTACCGCTTCCCTGCCTGCGGGGATAGCGCTGCGCGCCGGGCTGCGCATTCTCTGCCTCCCTGTCCCTCCTCCATCCTCCCCTCCACTGTTTGTACGACCCCAATTTCCCCTTTTTTTTCCCCAAGCAGTGTGAACCACCCTACGTGTTTCCCTCTCCACCCCTTAAGTAAGAAATGTAGAAGAAAAAAATACTTCTTTTTTTTTTTTTTTTTCAGAAGAAAGGAGGGGGAAAAGTAAAGCACAGTCTCGCTTCTTCCATTCTCACATTTACTCTCTCTTGATTTTTTTTTTTTTTTAATGTAAAAAATTTGGTTTCCTCCCTTCTAACCTAAGTGAAACTGCCCCAGCGGGGTTGGTGCCTGTCTGGGCTCAGGCTGGTGGGAAACCAAGTCCAGTTTGTCACCTCTGTGCCCCATTGTTGTCCCTGTAACCCTCCCTGGGCATTTATTTTGGAGTTTCGAGATGATGTCTGAGTGCATCCCCTCTTCAGATTGGGGCAGCAAGGGTTGCAGTGTCCCTTGGAGATGGATACGCCTCACCCGCTGCCCATCTCTTCGAGCTCCCGTCGCGCTTCTGGCCTTTCTCTCTTCTCTTCTCTTCTCTTCTCTTCTCTTCTCTTCTCTTCTCTTCTCTTCTCTTCTCTTCTCTTCTCTTCTCTTCTCTTCTCTTCTCTTCTCTTCTCTTCTCTTCTCTTCTCTTCTCTTCTCTTCTCTTCTCTTCTCTTCTCTTCTCTTCTCTTCTCTTCTCTTCTCTTCTCTTCTCTTCTCTTCTCTTCTCTTCTCTTCTCTTCTCTTCTCTTCTCTTCTCTTCTCTTCTCTTCTCTTCTCTTCCTAATATTCCCATCATGCTGTTAAACTCATTGTCCGAGTCAACCTGGAAAATGAGACTTTATTTCCCTTCCCAGGCGCACAAGACTCCAGCTGAGGTTGCAATTTCCAGCTCCAGAGACAGTTGTGAAATGTCTCAAATGCCCAGGAAAGAGGGAAGGACCAACGTACAGGAAGGGTGACTAAATGGATTGAAGTCCAGAAGGTCTGTTGTACAAATATATCCATTATATGAACGATTTCAAAGGTGTCGAGGAGTTTTGTTCTCTTTGGGAAAGCCCTGCCTTCCTTCTCGATGTGCAGGTGTGCTGGAAGCAGGAGCTGGGAAGGAGGCACGAGGAGGAGAGACACGGAGGATCCGCTGGGCAAAAATTGCTGCTGCTTCTGGTGGACTTGCGGTCCTCTCTGCAGAGGTGGTCACTTGTGGTGTCCTGGTTGTCCTCAGGATCATCAGACAGGTCACTGGGAAAGAGGAGAAGATGGGCAGCAGGACCAGAGTGCTCACTTTGCAGCCCCCAAGGTGCTGATGCCCTTGGAAAAGCGTCCCTCAACCTCCGGAATATTTTCTCACCATATTTCCCAGGTTGTACATTATATTTCCAGGATATTTTGTCTTTCTCACCCGGGAACCGAGGAGCCAGGCACCGCGCAAGCAGAGCCGAGCCTTCCTCCCTCTCTTGGCGAGGAGGAGGAGAAGGTCTGAAGGCATCTGAACCCAGCCAGGACCTTCTAGACATGCAAATGGGCTTGACCCTCTTGGTTTCCTCTGGCCTCCAAGGCACCGTGCAAGGATTTCATTTGGCTTTCCAGTGCGGTTTCTTTGTTGGTTTTCCTTTACATCGTCCTTTATGGACTTTAAACTATTTTTATAAAGAGGCCTTTCCCTCTCGTTTTCGTTACGTATTTTGCTTTTCCTCTAGCTGGAGGGGGTGGTTCAATAAATAATGGTAATGAGGCTCCTGTAATTGCTTTTGGATGTGCCTGCAGATGAAATCTTGGATAAATTATTTCTCGGTGGGAAGATTTCACTTGACTTTTTGTTGCTGTTCTTTTTCCCCTTTTCTTCCTGCCCAGCTGCCAAAAAGCCCTGATTTTCCTAAGCAACAGCTAGAGCTTGGGGACTTTCGAGGGCTTTTTAAAAGACAACAACATTACAATTTACCACCTTACAGGGTTGTTGGAGGCTTTTTTCATTTTTTTTTCTTCTCCCCCATGTGCTTCCCTGAGCAAGGAGAGATTTATTCTGCCTTAAATGCTTCCCTCTCACAACGGCCCTTTATGAAAAATCGCCGCCCTTACGAGATGTTCAGGCTCATTCTTCGCCTCCTAAATTTGTCAGGCGTAAATTCAACAAAATAAAACATGTCAACAGGAAGAGAAACGACTCGCGCGCCCATGAAATAGTCCTCTTGGTAGGAAAAATGGTGCTTTCACTGGGTTTAAACAAAGTTGCTTCTTGACCTGGACTGGGGTGAGGCTTAAAAATTGATGGCTGGAGATGACCCTGTAGTATTAACAGAATATTGCAGTCAAAAGGAACGGTTTTGGTAAAAAAAAAAAGAAAAAAAAAGAAAAGCTGAGCTGGGAAAGCGAGGTGCTGGGGTTGGAAGCAGCAGAGAGAGGGAAGAGGGATGGAGGGATGGTAAAAATGGATAAAAATGCCCCAGGAGCTGTTGGAGAGGGATTTGGCCGGTTGCGAACGTGGCGGTTAACGGAATCAGCCGTGGTTACGTGAACTGATGAAGAAAAGCTAAATAACCCCACCCACGACTAAATATGTCTTCGGTTGGCCAAGCTGAAGAAACCTTCCTGCTCTGCCGTGTCTCGCATGGTTAAAAATCTGTTTTCCAGTCAAACAACGGATTTTTTCCCATGACTCGCCGCCTCTGGAAATATTCCTCTCCCAGACTTTTCTCCCCTCCCCCCAAATCTGTGTTGTTTTTGTGTTTTGTTTTTTTTTTTTTCCCCTTCTCTTGGACATTTTTGCTTTATTTATTTCCATTGCTAGAGCAAAACTTTCCGAGTCAGTAGGGAGAAAAATGGCAGCGAATGGCCAAGGGACTTCAAACCCCTTTCCAAAGGCTTGGAAAATCACCAGGGGAACTGTTTCACAAGTGCCTGCTCATCTCAGGAGCTTCAAAAATGCCCAAGCCAAGAAGGAATTAACCCTTAGGCCCCTAAATCGCTTCGATGTGAGGCAGAAAAATGTCATCTCGCTTGTCTCCGACACCGCCTTACGACAGGGCGTGAAATTTGGGCAGGATCCTTTGAAAATTGCTCCTCGGGGGGCAGGTGGAAAGTGGGAGAGATGGGTCTGGGGGGCAAATCTATCTCCCGCACGCTTCGCTCTGGAGTTTGCCACCAAAGCTGCCCAAAGACGAGAGGGAAGGCTTCGTCATAGATGCTTTTTATCACTGCTTTGTTCTTTTGCTTATCTCCTTCATTTTAAATTTTGGGGGATGTGTGCGAGCCCTCTGCTCCGGTCCTGCGCAAGAGTTTTATTTCTCCTCACACGGCCGAGGATCTGGGAAGAAACCGCCCTGAACCCAGCAATAGAAGGCAGGAGGGGGGTCTCTCCATGCCCTCACATTTCCCATTCGATCACCTTTCCCTACTGGCTTCCAACGGGAGTAAAAAACCTGCCCAGATAAGTCCCAGCTCGTCGTAGGGCTCCCATTTACACGAGCCGGGGCGAGCAGCGACGAGAGCGGCTACAGAAATAAAAGGTGAATTCCCTCCGTAATCCCTCCACTTAAAACTTTTCATTCTTCAACGCACACGCAGATCTTTTAGGCGAGCGCTGGGGCCAAAAGCAGGATTTCTCCCGGGTTTATTAAGGCCAACCTCCGTGCACACAAAAATGCTCGGTTTTTCCCCTTGCACACCCCAACCCACACGTGGTCTCCCTCGCACGTGGCACGTTTCTGGATCTGCAGGTGTTATTCTAACTCCCGGATAATTCATTCATCCCTTCCCATAAATGAAACGCCGATGAGTTTGCCGGCGCGTCCGATGCTCACGGCCGGGACGGTGCTGAGGCTGCGGAGCCAAACGAGGGGAGCTTTCATCAGAGCATCTCGGTCGGGCCAGGGCGAGCTGAGCCCTGGCGTGGCTGGAAGCTCCAACTGCCAAGAAAAAGTCTTCCTTGGGCCAAATGTGTTGGTGGTGTAAGGTAAGCCTGGCTCCTTTGAAGTGTCTGGGGCAGGGCCAATTTACGCCCAGTTGGGTTTGGCCCATGTGTGGCAAGAATATTTTCAAAAACAAACATTGGAGAGGGAACTCATGGGTATTTTTTCCCCCGGGGCATTCAATTTACTAGCATTATAGGAAGTATCCCTCTTCCTCTTTCCTTCTTCCTTTCTTTTTCCTCTCCTCTCCTCTCCTCTCCTCTCCTCTCCTCTCCTCTCCTCTCCTCTCCTCTCCTCTCCTCTCCTCTCCTCTCCTCTCCTCTCCTCTCCTCTCCTCTCCTCTCCTCTCCTCTCCTCTCCTCTTCTCCTCCTCCTCCTTCTCCTTCTTCTCCTTCTCCTTCTCCTTCTCCTTCTCCTTCTCCTTCTCCTTCTCCTTCTCCTTCTCCTTCTCCTTCTCCTTCTCCTTCTCCTTCTCCTTCTTCTCCTTCTTCTTTCTTTCACAACCTCAAGCCTGTGAAATGATCTTCCGGGCCCCCCAGGACTTGGGCCCCCAATTCCTCAAGGCTTCTTCTGACCCTGGCCCATCTCCGTGGTGCCTGGTCCTTGGAGACCTCAGCACTTGGACCACACCAGAGGCCACCACCCACCCTTGAACCCCTCTTGGTTGGGATGAATACCCACCGCGTTGGAAGATCTCGCCCCAAACTAGGGTTTGGTTCTAGGGAATAGGTCATAAGGCCCCAAAATCTCCAGGGCAGGCATGGCCTCGTGCACACTCCTGCTTCCTGAATCACAGCGCTCGGCTCCAGGGAGTGGACCTTTACTCAGCATTTGCAACCCTGTGATTCACGGCGGCTGGTGGTTGCTCGTACCCACGCGCAGCAAATCCAGCTTGGAAAAAAAATCTCTGCCAAGACGAGCCAGGCTCGCCTTTCTGTTTGCAGAGAGGTTTTCTTTTGAAGTCTCCATCTGCTGAGCTGAAGATAAGAAGGATGGGGGGAAGGAAAAGACGTGGTGAAGGCCAGCGGTGGCCTTTCAGAAGGGTGGGCACCAAGGCATCTCTAGATGCTTCAGCATCTAAAAGGGACAGGCCTGCTGCGTACCCAAAGTGCCACCTTCAAGGGCAGCTTTATTCCCCCAAGAGGTCTTGGGACCTGAGAAAAATCCACCGCCACCGAAGAAGCTGTCCCAGCCAGGGAATCATGATTACACCCAGGGATTTTGGAGCTGGGTATCAAAGGGTTGGCATGGTATGCTTCCTCCCAAGCAAAAACGCGCGTTACCTGGCGTCATCGCGATGGATTAGGGTGACTGGAGTCGGCTGAGGGGATGGCAAAGAAAGCTCACCCCTTTATCCGCCCAGCCCGGCCGGTCACACACGAACCAGTTCTGCAGCGCTTCAGACCAGCTGCGGCACTCGATGGCACCAGCCCAGACGGGCTGAGAGTGTCCAGGATTTGGGACACCCTCAGCTTCATGATTTCTGAATGCACAGAGGAGGTTTGGGCTGTTCCACGTTCAGCTCAGGGCAAAGATTTGCCCGGGGGGTGGTGAAGTCTGGTGTAAGGAATCCCTCTTTGAGGATCCCGTGTCTGCAGGGTGTGATGAGGCTTGACTGCAACCCGGGGGGGGTCTCATCTCTCTCCTGCAAGGTTTGTCACCGCAATGTTTTATGCCCCCTAGATACTTTCTTCCCTTCCCAGGAGAAAGGCAGCAAATGGGATTTCTGGAAACTCAACACTTTTGTGGAAGCCAAGCCAGTTCAAGCTGCCTTTTGTCATCACGCTGGGATGAAACCCAGACCGGGGAGTTTTCTGCTTGTGTGCTGAGGACACCACCCTTTAACTCCATGACTAAGCTCTGGGGATGAGCCATGCTCCTTCCTGCCAAAGCCGTGCACCTTGCTGCAGCCACCAGCCAGGCGGATCATTCCAGAATGCGCTGCCATCCCCTGGTTTCATAAACCCCAAAACCAGGAACGACCCATCCGCCTCTCTGCTTGCTCAGCTCCCTCTTCAAGAGCGTCCTCGGCAAAACCTGCTCCCCTCAGCCCCTGGATCTGCTTCTTCCCACATCTGGGACAGACTGAGCTGCTTTTGCAGGGAGGGAAGGTTAAAGAAAGGTTTATCCGCGGGAATTTTTGCTGTCCTTGCTTTGCCCTACAAATTGCAAATCCCAGGAGCGGCAGAGGTGGGTATCAACAGGAGAGGACCATGCCTAGTGAGCTGGACACATTTCGTAGCATTGCTCCATCTTTTCTCCCAAATCCTGGTTGATCCTCCCCATCATTATTTTAGCACATTCTCACCCTGTGATATCTTTTGTTAAGCACCCAGGTTTGACGCAGTTACACCAGCAAAACATTTGCTTTCTGGGCTGAAAGCAACCGTAGCTTCTGGAGCACTTTGAGATTCCATCTCCACCTGCTTCTTCCCTCTCTGGAAAGGCCCTTTAAGCATCTTGTTGCACCTTATTTGTTGTGTGATCCTTCCCGGCTCTGCCATCAGTTTGCTGGTGGCCTCGGCCGCATCATTTCCCCTCCGCGTGCTCCAATTTCTTATTCTAAGGAATGGAGATAACGGCTGTGGTTCCCCTGGCAAAACACTTGGACGACTCCGGCTGAACAACCGTTGTGCTTAGAGGATGGTTTTATCGCTATCTGACAGGTAGATTTGGGGTTGCTGGGAATCACACGGCTCTCAAGCGTTTGCCGAGCTGTTTTCAACCTCGTAAAAGCAAACCAAACCCATGAGCGAGGAGAAGACTCCTCACCTCAAGGCTCCCTTTCACCAGAGCCAAGTCGTTGTTATCCTGAAGTTACGGTCAATGAGGTGAGATGGGACCAATTCACCCGCTTGGTTTACTTGACCCCAGCAGAAAACCTTCCTGATGGAGATTTGTTTGAGCTGCTCTTCCAGCACTTGAGATTCAATGTTCCCTGCGAGCAACAGATTTTAACGCCTCCGTTTTCATAAAGAGCCGGGGCCGTATTTCATCCCTCATCCCTAGAGATTCTGCATTAGGAAAATTTACAAGCTCGAAGGATTGTACTCAGGGATGAGCTAATGGAGGCCAGGGTTGCCTCTTCTGGGAAATGCTTTGGTGGTCTGAGAAAAGCTGGAAAATATACGTATTTTCTACACTTACATCCGTTCGTCTAAGAGAAGGCACCTGCTCCCCTGGTAGATTTTGGCAGTTCCTGTCAACCTGGGTGAACAAATAAGGAGAAGAACGTGGACATGAGCGCGCAGAGTTAGGCATCCCGGAGAAACCACGTTTGGAATGGAGCTAATTCCCTCTGCGTCTGTCACTCTTTCCACCGGGAAAGAGGAGGATGAGGGAGAGGAGTCTAATCCCCCCAGCCGCATGTTTTGGCGTCTGTGACACTGGTTGTGGGCAGGTTAAATATGGGCTAAGTGGCAGGACTAGGTACCCAGCTGGCCTCCACCCAGGTGTGTTGACTCCAGGAGGGATTAGCAGGTCAGGAGACGCACGGCGTGAGCGTCCCCAGGCTGGGCTGGTTCGAGGTCGGCTCGACACGGAGCCGAGACGAGTCTCGATGGACACCAGTGCTGAGGGACCGGGGGAAGAGCAGAGCCCCCGGTGTCACCTTGCCTGAGTGATGCCTCAAAAATTTCAGGCAGCGGTGCTGTTGGGCTGTTGTCCGCTGAAACCGTTTGTATTTTGGAGGGCTCTCAGCACTCACGGCTGCTTCGACCTCTGGGTAGCACCTGGAGGAAGGACGAGACCTCAAGGGTGCAACCTGCCTTTACACAGATCCCTCGGTGATGGGATCGGGCAGTCTCTGGCTGCTCAGCCTGAGTTCACCCCATACATCCCGTGAGGCTTCGTGGTGACCTTACGGGGCCAAGGAACCAGCCCTGATCCTCCCTGGAGAGGCCAAGCAGGAGATGTTTTGCCAATGGGCATCCTTCAGTGGTGGCCAAGCCTGGTCTCACGTAAGACCCAGCAGAAAAAGGCTGCAAGTTCTCCCATTGACTCCAAGAAGCCCCAAACTCAACCCTGCAAAACTACAGATGCTTTTGGTCCTACCATGAGAACCAAATGCCGGGCTGTGACTTCTTTCTACCTTGGCAGATGGTTTGGGTCTTCTGCTCCAGAGAGATCTGGTCAAGAGTCCCTGCTCCTTGTCTAATCACTGAGTCCTCATCTCCCGTTCGGGGAAGCTGCACCAAGATTTGAATCCCCAGCAGGTCTCAGAGGCTCACCCCATCGCTGCACTGCAGCTGTTGTGATCGCGCAGGAATTCTCGCAGTGCCACGAAAAGAAAGTTCAAAGGAGAAACCAACAATTATTGTTCAGTGAAATAACTCAATTCGGGGAAAGCTGGGAACCGGCGCGTTCACTTTCTTCCTGTCATTCCTCTGCTGAACTTATTTATTTCAAAATAAATTACCGGCCGTCCTGTAAAACACTTTACTGGCAGCTTTTAAAAATGGCCTCTCCCTGCAGCTCCTAATGCCCCGTTATCCAGCAAAAAGCGATGTTTCGCAGACGGCAGCCATCAACCGCATTGATTTGTGTGGACTCAAAGATGAGTGATAACGCCGGGCCACGGGACGGAGAGTGATTTATGATCCAGGGAGGAGCTGGCGGCTCGCTCTTTGCAGCCCGGGCTCCGGCATGAACATTGCATCGCTGTCCTGCTACTGGTCCCACTGGGAGAGGATTACTGGGAAGGGAGGATGGAGGGGTTCCTCTGCTCGTGTTCATGGCCGTAGGATGCCCAAAGGGGTCATGGCTTGCCACATCGTCCTTGGGGATGGTGGCACTGAAGATGAGTAGAGGTTGGGTGCAAGCTCTCCAGGAGGTGACACCTGTGGGTTTTGGGTGTTGTTTGAGCCAACAGATGCTCATGAATGGTTGGACTCGATGCTCTTAAAAGTCTTTTCCAATCTAAATGATTTTGTAGTTCTGGGAGCCCTGGGATGGAGGAAATGCGGTTGGCCACGGTCCGTAGCTGGCCCTTTTGAACAAAGTCTCACTAAAGCACGACTCAAAAAAATGGATTTTCGAGCAGGATCCGGGCTCCGGGTGAAGTTTCTGCTGGCGTTTGGGCAGCGTTAATGTCTCTCTTTGGCAGGGAGGTTCCAAAGGTTACGCTGGCGCGGAGCTCGCCCAGACCTTTCCGTGACACAAATACCACCCCTTGCCTTCACCCAGTTACATCAGTACTGAAGGATTTTAATTACCTTTTGAGCCCTTTAGCTCACGACTGATGTTAATATGGCCAACAGGTCTAGAAGACACAGAGAGGGGGGAATTTATACACTGGACACACACAGAGCACGAGTGATAATTCCTTTAGGAAAGCAGCTGAGACTTGTTGATGGGTTCAGCAGAGATTTTTGCGGGTAGATCCAGACAAAAAAAAAAAAGTCCCACATCTAGGAATGACAGCTCAGCACCACCTGAATTGAAGTTAATACTTAAATCCAACCGGATCTCACCGTCTCGCGCCGCCGTCCCCAGCGCCGAGCGTTTGCGCAAGACCCCGAGGAATACGACGACGCGGCAGGATTTTCCTTATACATATATATAAAAAAAAAAATAATTTCGCCCTGCTCTGCAGGATTGCAGCGGGCTGGAACATTCTGCTGGGCATGTGCAACTCTGGGTCGTGCTGGATGCAAATTACCTTGATTACAGGTTGGGTAATTATAGTCGCAGCACCGGCGGTTGGAGGGCTGCGGAGGGGGGGAAGCCCCTTTCTTCTATTTTTTTTTTTTTTTCCCTTTTTGCCTGCGAATTCGTCTTAAAGCTTTCAACAGCAAAGGGGTGTGCGTGCGTAGAGCGGAGGGGGGACTTTGCCACTCCGCTCCGCTTAGGGCGTAAATCACTTTTAGGGAATCGTAAATCAATCTTTTCCCCCAACCCTCCAGCCCGGGGAAGGCAATGAGGCGACGGCGCGGAGCTCATGCTTCACAGCCTGCGTGCGACTCCGGCCAGAAAAACACTCTCCCAAATATAAAGGAGTCTTGAGAGTGTAAAAGCCCTTCATTCAGAGTGGGCAGACCCAGGAGGGTGGTAAAAGGGGCCCTGGAAACTACAGGTATTTAGACAGAGGAGGATTTTGGGGAGGGGGAAACGTGTTAAAGGGATTAGTACTGGAGCACCTTTCCCGCTTGGGTTTTGGGGAAGCGAGGTCAAAACGCGGCTTCACCCCGTTTTAGCCCCTTTGGGATGCGAACGCCTTCGTGCATTTAGCCCCCAGCCTCAAATCCAGCCCCCAGTTGCCATCAGCCCCAGGGAGCTGCCGTCTCGGCTTTTACAGGGAGGTTTGGAGCAGGCAGTGGTGGTTTTTATTTTTTGGGGGGGGATATACGTGCCTGTGACCCAGCTAGAGAGCATTAACCGCTCAACGCTTGAGCTGCGCCCGTCGGGGTTTGCCAGTGGGAGCCCCTGATTTCTCTCTGATGAGCGTTTCCAACAAGTGTATTAAACGCTCAGTGTCCTGCTGAGCCCTCTGCGCTCAGCATGGGTAATATATGTATTAAGATGCCAGCGAGACGCGGCATTATTCTTATTAAAAGTAATTTACGCAGCCCCATCACTTGACATTTATGTTTCGAAGCCGGTATAAATCTGGCGTGCCCGGGGAAAGGTGGGAGGGGGGGGGTTTCTGCATGGATGGGCCATCCCGACTGGAGATGCTCCTGCCACTGAGAGCTTTGGTTTGAGACCAGGGAGATAAGGGGCAGCTCCAGGAGGATTTATTAAGAGGGGAAAAAAAAGGAATATTTAGGGAAAAAGGACTACGGAACACACGGGTTTTTCCTTCTGTTTTGCCTCAGCTGTTAATTTGACAGTGAATGACGACGGGGTGGTTGTAAATCTGCCGCCTGGGGTGGGAAGCGCGACGGCGCGGTGCCGGAGGCGGGGGGTCTCGGCGCCTCCAGGTGAGGCTCAGCCTCCCCGGGGTCTGGCTGGAGGGTGCCTCCGGAGCGGAGGGAACGTCCCCCGGTGCGAGGAGGGCGCTGGGGGTGGGTGGCGGGAGCGAGCGGCGGTGGCGTGTCCCCGCGTCCCCCGGTGCGCCCTGCGCGCCAGCCGCTCCATGAGCTCATCGCTCGGGGGATCTCTGGCTCAGTGAGTGACCCGCTGGAAGGAATGAGGGGGAAAAACACCGGTGGAAAGCGAAAAGGGGGGAAAAAAAGAGAAAAAAAGAGAAGAGCAAAAGATCAGGGAACGTGGTTGTCTAATTTGACATCACCGGGTGCTCTTTCCACCTAACCTCTGGCCCGCGTCGAGCTGCGCGATGTCCCACAGCCCTGATGCAAATTACTCCAATGGCCCTGTTGTGCCTCAGTTTCCCCATCTCTAAATCAGCACTCCGCTTGCTCGCAGGGGTCTCAGGGAGCCCTGAAGCGAGGTAGGCTGTTGCAAAGAGGGAATAGACCTGCAAAGAGCCCAACAACGGAGCTCAGTGAGCCCTGCCCGAAGCCCGTGGCACAATCCTGTCCCTGTGCCCTGAGATGTCCCCTTGCACTTCATTTCCCATCACCCAGGCTTTGACAGGACCCAACGTGGGGCATCCACAGGGCGCCTCAGCCACCTTCTCCAATCTGCCTATCTCAGGATGAGGGGAAACCATCCACTGGGGGCACCTCTTTCTCCTGGGGGACTCCAAAGGGTGCTGAGGACAACTGGCTCCCGCCCAGAGGTGTAACTGCTGGGCTTAGCTCTGACGGACGAGGGCTGAAGCCAGGTGATGGATGAGAGCAGGGTGACAGCGGGGACAGACACCGTGTCCCTCTGCATCGGTGGCAGCCACCGAGGGACCGGATCCAGTGTCTGCAGCTCGTGGGAAAGGGCCACGATGCAGACAGGTAGTGCCAAACCACTCTCCTGGCACGGAGGCAGCCGGCAGCAATCGCTGTCCTGAAAAGTATGGGGTGACCTACTTGCTGCGGAGTTGAACTCGGTGCTAAGAAGAAAATAAATGCCTTCAACTGAATCTGCTCCGCTTCCAGTGGCCTATATAGCAACCAGCCTCTTGAGCAGCAGCGGCAAAGTCTGCTCTGCCAAGGAACGCCGCAGCGATGACCTGTTTCTCGTGCTCCCAATGCCTCCAGCCCATCGCGGTGCCATGAGGAGCCCGTGTGCCCAAAGATGATACATAAAGAGTCTCCTCCAACCTCCTTCTTCCCCGTGTTTTAGTGTGGGATTTACTAATTTCTTTGTCCCTCCTTCTCCTTTTCCAAGCAACATTTTCCCCTGGTTTTCTCTATTTTGCACGTCCAAAGAGAAGTTTTTTGGGGGAATCACCTTGCCCCCGTAACCCAAGGGCGATTTGACACCATGGTGACATCCCCAGTGAGGTCCCTGACTTGGGAGACACACAGCCAAGTGTGACTGGACGGCAGCGGGAAGGGGGATCGGATCGCTTGGCTCTGCAGAAATGCCTTTAATTCCTTAATATCCCCCTTTTCTTTTTTTAGGGTACAATTATAGATTGGCTGCACCTCGCTGCCGTAAATCAGCATCAAAGGCTCCCTCGCGTCAAGAGGAGAACACATGTACTTACAAGACTATGGGTGTTTGATGCTAATAAAAACAGATTAAACGAGAGGTCGTAATCAGCCGCCGAGCCTGCCAGTGCCAACGCAGCGTACAACAGCCCGGCCGGGCTGGAGGAACCGGGATCAACCCCCCCTGGGAACCCCCCCCACCCCATCTCCCTTCCCTTGCAGGGACCCACCGGGGCGGCTCCAACCCCTTGTGCTCCCCCCCCACCCCCTTAACCCACCTCCCCCCACCCCAAGCCGGGTTTAGGGAACATTAATCACCCTCCCTAAACTGACAGTCCGGCTTTCTGTACCCGTAGCGATTATCCAAGCGTTTTAATGACACCTTGGACCCAAGGTATCAATTAGACGTGTCAGGATAAGAACTGCCTTGAGCTGATTCAGCCCATCGCGACCACAAGGCAGGGACGTGTTCCAGGTTCTCCTGGGGATTTGTTCAAGCCTCTGAGGCTGGGGTGGTTCCGAAATACCCCGCGGGGAGGGGACCCAGACGACGACTTTGCACCTTTTCTTCGGCGCCTCGCGCGCTGCTAACTCCTTGGCTTGTGCAACAGCTCCTGCAAGGAAGGGTGGGAGGGTGCTTGGGTTGATACGGGGGTGCGGGGCAGTGTTCCACCACCTGCAGGGATTGTAGGGGAAATTCAGGGTGGATCACAGAGTAATTTGGGGTAGAGGACCCTCCCCCAAGCTCCTGCTGGAAGTAGGGGCAGCTTTAGGGTCGGACAAGGTTGCTCAGGGTTTCACCATCCAGCCACCTCACAAATATCCGTCCTTCGTCAACTTTCTCCCTTCATTTCCCATATTATTTTATCCCAGCTGGGTGCATCACCTTTTTCATGTCCAAAATCCTCCTCAGCCTCACGCACACTAATCTGCACAATTTTCCTCCGTGAAACCTCCCAGCCTTGCAAACGGGACACCCGCAGACACCGCGGCTCCTGCCCTCGATGGTTTTATTTCCCTCTGCAACCAGACGAGAACTAAGCAGGGGATTTTTAAAGCATCATTTCAGAGGTGAGAGGAGAAAGTGCTCAGAGCAGACCCAAACCAGAGGTAGAGGTAGACCCAACCGTAGAGGTTTGGCTTTGAGTTGCGCCTCACGCCTTCATGGGCATCAAGGAGCATCCAGATGAGTATTGGGCTGCAGAAGACAAACCCCACATGGGAGGCAGGACGACCTCCTCCTGGCAAAGCCCAACCTTTTCCACAGCCTTTCCCTGACACCAGGTGGTCAAGTCAAGGATTTCCTTTGAGGGAGACCGAAAAACATGACAGAACACCACCCTGCCAGTCCAAGAGGCTAAAGACTTGGGCGGCAGCTCGGCCCGCAGTTGCTCGCCGACGGCCAATGACTCAACGTGGTTGTGGGTTCAGGTTTTTCGCATTCCTCCCCGCGCGTCGGGAGTATTTCCGCCCACAAACTGCAGCGCGCCCACGGCTCGGCACCCTTCCTCCTGAGAAAAAGCCTCCGAGGAGGCAAGAGAGCCTCAAAGCTGTCGTCAACATGTGGGCAAGCCCACGAGCACTTTGCGGTGACAAGAGGGCCTGTCTTCGTGAGCCGGCCTGCCAAAAATGTGTCGCTCAAAACGCTGGCAATGACACGTTTTTGGGAGCTGGCTGCCTCCTACTCCTCTGCAGCTAGAAAGTCTCTAAAGCCAATGATCTGTCAAAGCCTGAGGGCTATAAACATGTGGTTTTGCCACCCAAGGTCTTTCTCCTTGGCTTTTGCCTTCGCCATTCTGCGTTTGGGTGTTTTCTTTCTTCTTTTTTTTTTTTTTTTTTGAAGAGTCTCTGGGAGAGGGTTAATTTAACACGTACAGCCTATGGTTCCCCGTGTCGCCGAGCCTGCAGCTACACCGCTTTCGGGCCAAGAACAACGCAAGAGTTGGGAAGCTTTGCCACAAAGCCACAGGCTTGGGATGCAGGACACCTCGGCTCCTCTCCACCACGACGTTGGCCAACCTCTGCCCATAATTCATCCGTTTCTGAGCCCCTGAGGGAAAAGCTCAAGAGTTTTTCAGGTGGGCCTTGCCTGCAGAGAGCGTGGTGAACCCAGTTTATGTGGCGCAACCGAGATTGGGTCATACCCAAGAAGTCTTCCACTAGAAGTGACTCTAATACCCCAAGACTTCTCTTCCTCCTCCCTTTTGGACTCTTCAAGGCCCAAAAGCTGCTCTGTAATGTGATAGCCAGGGTTGGACTGAGCTAGCTACAAACTACTCAAGCTTTTGGCTTCTTCCCTCGTCCCCAGAAGAATTAATTCACTTTTCTTTTTCAGCAAACTTGGACACGAAGCAGCTGTTGCTGCTCCTCTTGCTCCTTCTTCTCTAGAGCCCTTGCAAAGATTGCACAAGCAGGGTTGTGTTTTCTTAGGCTCCTGAATCATTCTCAGCATTTTTCCTGATTTCTCCTCCCGCTCGGTCTGGAAGGAGGTGCCCAAAAGCGGACGTGCGAGTCGGGTCCATCTACGCTGAAGGTTGAGATAGCAAAGGGTCCCGTTAGGATGCGAGGGGTGGAAGAGGCACTTGTGGAGGGGGAATCCCCAGAAATCGCCGTCCACAATAGCACAGGGGATTGTTCTCCATCCGTGTCAGGGGTGACATGAGCTGGGGTGGAGTTTCTTGGGGATTGCGGGGGGCGGAGGGGGTGGGGGGATCACTTTGCTCCCCTCGTTTATGGATCCCTGTAAGAAGCTCATGTGGACACGTGCAACCCTCCAGCATTGCCTGGATGCGGTGTCAGGGAGCAAACAGGATCCAGCTTCCCTTTTTAATATTTTAGTCTTTACCTTTTCCTTTTCCCTTTTCCCTTTTTCCTTTTTCCTTTTTCCTTTTTCCTTTTTTCTTTTTTTTCCTTTTTCCATTTTCCTTTTTCTTTCTTTTTTTTCTTCTTCCTTTTTCCTTTTTCTTTCCTTCTTTCTTCTTCCTCTTTCCTTCTTTTTTTTCCCTTCCTTTTTCCTTTTTCCGTTTTCCTTTTTTTCTTTTTTTTTTCTTTTTCCTTTTTTTTGTTTCACTTGGTTTTCTTTCTTTATTTCCCCCCCCACACACAAAGCATTGATCCCGTTCCAGGACGTTTTTCAAATAGCTTTCAGAACAAGCTGGAGGTGGGGCAGGGAAAAGATCAGCTCCCAAGCTTAACCTGGGGATAGACGGGCTTAATTCACCACTCCGAGGGGAGCTTGGCGACGCAAACGGGAGCTGAGCTGAGCTGTTGCCGTCCCGTCTTCTCCGGAGCACGTCGGGGTGACTCAGAAAGCTGCTACTGGGAGAGGAGCTAGTCTGAGCCCGTCGTTGCACGTGAGAGTGGGCAAGGGAGGGCAGGGGCGGGTAGGATCGACGCGGCAGAGCCGGGGAAGAAACCTGTGGCTTCTCGGCAAGGAATCAGCTTTGGAAACCCACCTCGCTCGAAAGGAGGGGAGGAGGAGAGTGGGTGGGGACCGTCCGACCCTCATCATCCTCATTCTCCAAGCGCTGAGCCCAGTGCTCCCCAGGGAAGGGATGGGAATGGGTCCAGCTCGTGCATATCTGGCTGGAGTTGGGGTTCCTCCACGCTGTTTCCCATCGGCCAACCCAGCCTGCCCTGAAGTGGCACGAGTTGTGGGCGACCTACGCAAGGGCTGCTCCGTGAGATGTCTCAGACACCCTGGGGCATCTGAAACCGCTCCAGACACCTACGTGTGGGCAATCCAGCTGAGTCCTTGATCACTCATCTCATGTAATCTTAGAATTACAGGACTGTTTACGTTGGAAAAAGCTTTAGGAGACCACAGGGAAGATGTCCCCATGCGAGCTGCTCTTGCCAGGCTTCCTGTATCAGCCACGCAGGGGACCGTACGCTCCCCAGCGGCACGTTGGTCTCCATCTCAGCAACAGCAAGGCTCAAACAGGCAGATTCCTCACGAAATTCAAACACCGGCTTGGTTCAAGGAGGTGTTGCGTGGAGCAGGTGGCTCAATCATCATCTCTCAAGCCTCAGTGCCCCCAAGTGGCACCTCAGTCTCTGCACCGGCTGGCCTGGGAGCAGCGGGGAAACAGTTTCCATGTGCTCTTGTGCTGCACTTTCCTCACTGCCCCAAGTCTCCAACAGCCCCTCAAAGCGTTGCAACGTGGCGAGGAGGAGGAAGAACCCGACCAATGGGCTTTAAGACCTCAGCTATGGGCATGTGGGAGCAGCTTTCAAGAGCAAAGTGAGGCTCAAGCCTGCACTGGTGGGAACAGTAACACTGGAGTCCCAGTAGATGGTTTGTGCAGCTCAGGTCTCACCAGGCTTGCTCTCCACATGGAGGTTTCCTACTGCAAAGAGCTGGGCTGGGGGGAGGATCTGGAGGAACCAAGAGACCCCTGCCAAATCTCTCCTTGTTCTCTTGGGTAAGACTTTATCATGTCTATCAATGGCCGGGAAAGCCTTTTTACTCAACAGAGAGGCTGTTCCATCCTGATTTTGCTATCTGAGGTGGACCAGGTGGCCCTGACAAGGTGCCCATTTCTCCCCACCAGCTCCAACAGAAGACTGGACAAATTCACACCACGAGGCCAGGGTGAAGCATCTCCTGCCCTACACACCAAGGCCGACACGTTGCCTTCTCCCTTCGAGCCCTTTTGGGGTGGACGTAGGGTTAGGAGGGTGCCCTGGAGAGGTAGAAGATGGGTTGGAGGAGGCCACCATTGGCACCAGCAAAGCCCAGCCTTGCTTGCCTTCTCCCCTACGGCTCTTGCCGTGCGGAGACGTGCACCTGAAGAGGTCACGAGTTGAGAGGAGACGTCTTGGCGGAGGAGGCAGGGAGGAGGCGAGGGGGTGGGTTTGTTCCAGGCAAGGAGACAACCAGGCAAAAGAGTCACGAGTTCTTGGCTATGGAGGGGCCCATTCCTTGGAGAGAAAATTGCTGGCAAATGGCTGAAACGTTGAGTGTTTCTTCTCCCCAGCCCTTCCCTCGCTGAGAGCAATATGAAGGCAATTATTAGAGCTACTTCTGAAAGGAAAAAGGGGGAGGGAGAGGAGGGGAAAAGAGAAAAAAAAAAAAAAAAGAAAAAAGGAGCAACGTGGAGAGCTGAAAGCTGCTGCCTGGCTGTGGGTTTTCAACAAGACTGCTTGGCACATCTGTTTGCCTAACCCCATGCATCACCCAGGCTCCGAAAGCTATAATCAGGCAATTTCAGGGTGTGGAGCTGGGCACTAAATAAGTCCTGAGATAAGTGCACGCATTGTTCACACGCCAAAAGGCGAAGAAGCGCGGCGAGGGAGAGCCCAGCGTTGGCCCGAGCCCCGAGATCGCGAGAGCCTCGAGGGCTCGGGGACGGTGGAGATGGGTCCTGGGACCCGTGGGTACGGGTTGTGCCGGCGGGGAAAAAGGATGAGCAGGGAAAAAAAAAAAAAAAAGAAATACTAATAATAATAAAGAAATATAAAGAGGGAGAAAGCAGCCTGGCTTCTGGTTCTCCGCACCGCCCCAAAAAACCCTCGGTGTAAGTGTCAATGGCGTCATCGTGGAAAAGGTGGTGCTTGTCACGAATAAATCAGCCCTTGCCTTTTAGCTGTGATGATAATTATATGGTGTCTTAAGTATCTGTACAAACTGTCAGGGGAAATATACGGTGAGCAAAGAAACTTGGAGCTTGCTAGCAGGGAAATGTTAAGGTGTCTCAGCTTAGCTGCTACAAAGGAACCTTGTCTGGATTTATTTGAGGGGGGGGAATGATGAAAGGTTGGATTCGTGTCCTTTCTTGTCCGTCAGGAGACATTTAACGCGGTTGTATAACCCTAATGGTTTTTTTAAAAGGGAAATTAGAGAACTGGAGGTTTGGGAACGAGCGTGGTCCAAAGGGGAGGGAGGGCAGAGGCTGGTCCTGGGCACCTTCGTGGTGGCAGAGGAAGGTCCTCCCGACCGGGGTGGTGGCACTTCAAGCGTCATCGCTTGGCAAACGCAAGCCCAGAAGGGACGAGATGTGGCCGGGAGCGACGTTAACTCAGGATCAAACGCCGCGGGGCAAACGAGCGGCCGCGCAGGACTTTCACCCGCGGGTGCAGATATCATCTGGGGTTTAGGAAATCCCCAGAGCGCGGGTGACTTCATCCGCCCGCCCGTGGCCGGGGGTGGGAGGGAGCCCAGCTCAGAAAAGGCCACCACCGAGGGTGGACCCTGGCGCTGAGCGTCACCGCGTGCCCGCGGCAGGACACGGCGCCGTGGAGGTGGCACGTGGGCGTTTGGCCGGGGTAGTGCCCGGGCACCCGTCACTGCGGCCTCTGGGCAGCGGGTCGCGGGCAGAGCTCCTGCAGCCACGGCTCTCCCGGTGCTACGTCAAGGTGCAAGGACACTGAAAATGGGATTACGCTTTGATTTTTCTCCACTCAAACATGATCACTGTGCAGGTTGACCTCGTCCCAAAACCGCCATTTTATCAAAAAAGGTTCCTCCTGCCATTCTTTTTTATTTCCTTTTTCTTTTTTCTTTTTTCTTTTTCTTTTTCTTTTTCTTTTTCTTTTTCTTTTTCTTTTTCTTTTTCTTTTTCTTTTTCTTTTTCTTTTTCTTTTTCTTTTTCTTTTTCTTTTTCTTTTTCTTTTCCTTTTCTTTTCCTTTTTTCTTTTCCTTTTTTCCTTTTCCTTTTCCTTTTTTCTTTTCCTTTTGCTTTTTTTTCCTTTTCCTTTTTCCTTTTCCTTTTCCTTTTCCTTTTCCTTTTTTTCCTTTTTCTTTTTTTTTCCTTTTTTTTTTTTTTAGTGTCTTCCTTTCTCAGCCAATCCTGCTTTGCCGTCCATCTTCATGACCAATCCCGTGCTGCCATCTAGCTCAGCTTCCAACCAATCCCCTGCTGCCACCTGGTTCTCCTTCCAGCCAATCCCCTGTTGCCACCTGGCTCTGCTTCCAACCAATCCCCTACTGCCACCTGGCTCTGTTTCCAACCAATCCTGTGCTACCACTTATGTTCCCAGCCAATCCCGTGCTTGCCCCCCCCCCCGCCGAGTAGATAAACCCCCAGAGGGTCTCTGCAAACCCTTTTTGGGGGTAAAAATGGGGGTTTTGGGTTAGTGATGCCACACCAGAGCCCCTCAAAGCTGCCCAGTGGGGGTGTCCCTACACCCCACAGGACCAATGTCCCCAGTGCCACCTGAGCTCGTTAGGACCTGGTGCTAATTGCCTTTCAGAGCCAATACAGGCATGGGGGCTCTCGTTAACCCCCGCCTGGTGTCACCCCTCGGCCAACGTGTCCCCTGAAGCCACGATTAAAGCAAAGCCCATTTGCATACGGAGCTCCGGGTAACGAGGAAGCGAGCCACCATCCTTTTTGGGTTTTATTTATTTATTTTACATTCCCCCGCCTCCTCCTGTTCCTCCTCGACTCTCCCCCGGTTCCTTCGCTTGTTTATTTATTGGCCTTTTATTGCGACGGGTATTTGCATGGAAACTGTTTCCCCGCTGTTCCCTTCCCGGGTCCGAGCCGGCATTGGCGGGATGCGCCCGCCATCGTTTCCATGGCGACGCGTGGAGATGTCACAGAGGACCCCCCCTCCACCTCCTCCACCGGCTGCCTTCAGGTGGGGAGTCTGGGCAGATGGAGCCAGCAAGAAACAAAGAAGGGAGGGAGGAAACCCACCCAGTTTGGGGGCGACCGCGGGGATGCGGAGCTGCGCCGCCAAGCCGGGGTGCGATGGTGGGAGACGCCGGGGTTGGGGGAATCGTTGGGGAGTTGAAGGTGCCTGAAAACTGGCTTAAGGAAAGGGCTGGGAGGGGGGGGATTGGCTACTCAAGAGCAAAAGCTACGAGGTGATGTTCTACCTGAACCCCAGAGCACCCCGCTTCACCCAAGACCTGGATGGGTTCATGTGTCTTCAAGAAACCCCCTCGGTGTCTCCTTCTGAGGACACTGGGAGGCGCAACACCGCTTCTCCGCAGGCAGCTCCCGTGGGGCGTCCCCCCAACCCTCATCTAAACCCCAATTCTCCTCCAAACCCCAGTTTCCTCCACCTCAGCCCCGTTTCCAGCCGAGGACGCTGCTGTGACGCCTTCTCCTCCTCGACTGCGGGCGGGGATGTCTGGAAATGGTTAATCCCAAGAATGCCGCTGGGTTTCTGGCTTGATGGGAAGGGGACGGGGTCGGTCTATAAAACCTGAGCAGCCTGAGAGCGGGCGGGTTTGCGAGCTCGCTCCTCCTCGCCTCGACCTCCCCGTCGGTCCTGCTGCATCTCCAGATGTTTGTCAGCCTGGTGGGGCTCCTGGGCAAAGCGAGCGCCCGACCACAGCCCCGTTTTCCCGTAGAGAAGTGGCCTTTTGGTGTGGCCCCAAGGGGTCCAAATTCTCTCTCCGGTGTGGGAGAGGATGAGATGGGACATATCTTCACAGAGGTCTTCTTACTTGGCTTTTCTTGATCCCTAAAGTGACCTGGACGTGCTGATTTTGGGAAGGGGGATGCTGCGAAGTTCACGTTTCACCTTTCCCTACAAAACCTGCCCCCCGAAAGGGTTCGATGGGTTGCGTTGGGTGGATACTCCTCAAAGTGCTCGTTTCTCACAAGTTTCATGTGCTTGGGCAACTGGGGGGAGAGAAGGATACCCCAACACCCCGCCTCCACCCGCCCGACCTCCCTTAGGTGGCAGCACGGCGGCCGTGGAGGTGGCGCCTCCAGGAGGAAAGACACCCTGGGGGACCTCCAGTCATGGAATGGGTTCTCAAAGGTGAAATCCAAGCCACGTCCAAGAGGTCTCTTCCTCCAGACCTTCCCAATATGACCCTGGAGCCGCTGGAGAGCTGCCACCACCTCTCCTGCACCATGAACCCGCGCCTTGGCCGGCTCCCACCTCCTTTTTGGATCCCATTTTGAGCAGAACTTCATTTCTCCCTTTTCCCAGGACCAGCCCTTGGCACCTCGGTGCCTTCTTTTGTTGCATTTTTATTTTTATTTCTTTCCCAGTCTATAAAATGGCAGTAATAGGCGCTGCAAATCAAGGGTGTCGGGATGCTAAACACGCTGCCACTCGCCGACGAGCTCTTTGTGACCCCGGCACGGCGATGCCGATTTTTTTTTTTGGGGTTTTTTTTTTTCATTGTTTTGCACAGAAAAAAAAGCCTGGAAAAGATCATTTCCCTGCACAAAAAAAAAAAAAAAAACCACAAAAAAACCCCCAAACCACAAACCCATGACTTCCTGCAACAAAGGAGGGAGCTATTACCGCAAAAAAAAAAAAGAAAAGACGCCAAAAAACCCGCCCTGAAACCTGCTGACTGCAGCCAGGACGCATCTTCGCAGTATATTACTGCTTATTGGAATATTCCCCGCATCTACTTTACCATATGTTTGCCCTCCCTCATTTCAGGTTGCTGCTGCTTCGCTAAATTCCGCGTTTAAAGCCGACCAAAGCGAAGAGGGAGGGGAAAGAAAGGGGGGGACGACCACGGAGGTTCCGATTTCTGGCCGAAACCGCCTCGAAAAGACAAGGCGGGGCGCTCCGCCGGCGACCGAAACCTCCCGAAACCTCTTTCTCCCCTTCGATCTGGGAAAGGGTAAAGAAAAAAAAAAGATATATTTTGGATTCCCCCTTTGGAAATGGAGGTGGAACGATCGGGTTCGTGCTCCTCTCTATTCATACGGTAATTAGAAAGCTGGGGATGACAGGCGGTTTAATGACGGCGCCGTAATATGTACCTGCATCGCGCGCACAACAGCTGGCGCGCCGGGGAAACTGCAGCCATGTTTCTTTCGAGATGGGCTAATAGGAAAAAAAAAAAAAAAAAATCTCCAGCTAACAAGGAAATAAATCTCCCCAAGGCTAAACTTCGCCGAGAAAATGGGTTCGTGCGCAGAGAAAGGAATTTTAAACAAGTCGGGCCAAATTCAGCCCGGGCTGGAGCTGAGCCGCCGCTGCCGCCGGTGCCTTGAGCCACGGCGTAACGGAGCTCAGTACCTGCCCCTCGCTTGGGTTGGATTTTTTTTTATTATTTTTTTTCTCCCCCCCCTCCGCGTTTATGCTGGTATAAATCAGGGCTGACATGTCCCGAGCTGCTGGGTTTATACCGGGCTGTAAAAGCTGCATCTGGGCAGACTCGAAAGGACGCGGCGGTCGGGGCTCGGGGGGGGGCCGGTGGGTGCCGTGAACCGCCCGTTCGTGGCTTCCACGGAGGGTCGTGAGCTGGGGGGATGCTGTGAACCCCCCCCTCGCCGGGGGTGTTGCAGGGGATGAAGGTTATTGGGACGGCTCAGGCTGGAGGTGCTGATGCCATGTGCCACGTCCAGGCTCTGCTTTTTTTGAGGTTCCGACGGGCAAAAAGCACAAAGCCTAAAAAAATAAATTCCAAAAAGAGACGTTTGCCCGTTTGCACGAGCCCAGGTGCTGCAGTGGAGCGTTGGGAGGAGGATCTGCAGGGAAAGCAGAGCTTTAGCTCCCTCACCGTGCTCTCCCTCAGCACGGGGCGGACGGATCCGTGCCAGAACGTGGGGTTGCTCCTTTCCCTTGGAGACCCCATCCTGAGTTCCAAAGAGGGATGCGACTCCCTCGGGAGGTTCCCCCAAGGAGCAGCCACCTCCCCGAGGTCTCCATCCCCCTTCCACCTCCCTCCAGCGTCTCCCACAGGTTTCCCGCTACGCGGAAACCAGCCCTGGTTGCCCTCCTGGTTTTTGGACGTGGCTCTTTGGGTGAAGGCAGCTGGGAAGGAAGGAAAGAAGGCGGCGAAATCCGGATTTTGCCGAGGATCCTGCGAGAATTGCCCCCGTCAGCCCCATCTTTAGGCCCCCGACTCCTCCGTCGCACGGTCCGCAGCCAGAAAAAGCAGAAAGGGAGCGGGACTCCCCGCTCCGCCGTGAATTATTGCCGAGCCCCAGCGCAGGGAGGACCTGCCGGTGCGTCGGCGATGATTTGCAGCTCGGGCCAGCCCGGCTCGCTGCGTGCCTTCTCCGAACGGATCCGTCTGAACCGGCTCAAGTTCTCCCCAGCACTAATTGATTTCTGCTTGCAA
Source organism: Trogon surrucura (assembly GCA_020746105.1). Lineage (NCBI taxonomy): Eukaryota > Metazoa > Chordata > Aves > Trogoniformes > Trogonidae > Trogon > Trogon surrucura. Next base: position 699,071 of record CM036646.1, read on the forward strand.
CCGGCTCCCTTTCAGCCCCCTGCTAGCCCCCAACCCTCAGGAACCTGGACATAAAGCCCCCGGGTCTCAGTTTCCCGTAGCCAACCTCCAAACATCTGATCAAGTGTCTTAAGTTGTGTGGATTTCTTTTTTTTTTTACTTTTTAATTTTCTTTTTTTTGCCTTTCCTCCCCTTTCTCAAGCACCCCTGGGGAAGTTCCCAGAACCGTTCCTCGTTTCTTCCAGCCATCTGCTCCGACCCACGGCGAGCAAAACTCTCCCCTTACTCCCAAATTCCTCTAAAAAAAGAGAAAGAAACCCAACCGAAAACCAAACCCCGCGTTAATCCGACCCGCTCGAGCCGCACATGGGTTTTGCGAGGGACGTGGGAAAAAGCTCCTTGGCAGGAGGGGACCTCAAAGGGAACCCAGGGTGAGAGGAAAGCTTTTGGGGAGAGGGCGAGCTCGGTAGCGTCGCCGGTGCCGTGAAACGGGGCGTCCCGGGTGGGTCAACCCCGACTGTTGTCAGCCCATAAAACGAAATCCTGCAAGGAACTTCCCGGTGTCCTTCCGAGGGAGCCGCTGCTCCGCTCCGTCCCCTCCTCGGGCCGTAATTTAAGGGCTCGGAGGGGGTGGGCGTCCCTTCCCGGACCCGCCGGCGCTCGAATAACATCCCGCTTTTTCCATCTGCGACGAGATTTACGACGCGGCGGCTCCGCTCGGCTCTAGGTCTGATTTCGACGGTCGATGGCGGAATGTGATATTTTCCTAAACGTCCCCGTAGTGCCATGAAACCCAGTTATAAAGAAAACAAGGACATGTTTTAACAATAAAACCAATGTGCATGATCTAATTAAATGGCATAATAAAATTAGGAAATAAATGCACAAAGCATGAAAACCTGTTCCTTGAAAAGCGAATCAAATTGGCCACTAAAATGAGCGTTTATTCCTCGTGGAGGAAGCCGGGAGATCTCGCCCTCTTTCTCCAGGAAGGGATCTCCGAGCTGGTTCCAGGTTTGGGGAAGGTTTAGCTATTGAGGGTTGTTTTTCTCCGCGAGCCGGACGGAGCCGCAGGCAACCAGGGGAGGGAAAAAAGAGAAAGAAATATTTGCCAAGCGAATGCAATTACCTGCTGGAAAACCCATCCCGCGCGCGAGATTAACAAATTCATCGGGAAGGAGCCCAAAGGCGGAGGAGGAAGGGGTTTGCTGCTGGGATGAACTCCAGCAAACCCCAGAAACGTGGTTGGGAGACAAAAACCACCCTACAGAAAAGAAAAAAAGGAGTAAATTTGGTTGCTTGACCCTCAAGCACAAATAAGATTAAACGTCTTCTTGGCCATAAGTTTCCTCAAGCCCCCGTTTGTGAGCTGGGGCTGGGGAAACTGAGGCAGGGCTGGTTGGACTGGGAGAGCTGGGGATGTTCCCAACCCGTGGCCGGCTCCGGGTGTGCAAACCAGAGGAGGAGGTGATTTTGGCTCACGGGCTTCGAGCTGCGTTGGTGAGGGAAGAGGGAGCGAGGCCAAAGCCGGAGCCCTGGTTTTGCAACCAGGACCAGGCGGAGGGAGGAGCTGGGGTCTGATGCAGAAGTCTGGCAGCCCCAGGATGCTCAGGCTGAGCTGGAGGCTCCCGGGGTGGAATTTCCAAGTGGTTTTGTTTGTTTGTTTGTTTGTTTGTTAATTTTCATTTTTCGGTTTTGTGAAACGTTGGAAACGGAGCTTGCGAAGCGAAGCGGAGAGCTCCGACATCTGCCGTTGCGCGGGGTCCAGGTTAGGTTGGTGCCAACAACCCAGAGATTCCGCCAGGGGGGTGTGTGTGTAGGGGGATGTGAGATCTACCTGGGGGTGTCCACCTTTTCCCCGCCGTGCCGGCCCCAAAAAAATAAATTCTGTTTTCTTTCGCTGTTTGGCACCTCCATCCCTCCATCCGTCAACGAGCCTGGCCGCGCTTCTCCCTCGCAACCGCGTCGCCTCGCGTACCCCCGTGGCGATAAATAATTAAACCGTAGCGCGTCGTAAAAGAGAAAAAAAAAAGGGGGGAAAAAAATAGAAAAAAAATAAATAGCGATCTGTCTTACAGCTGCAGAATAAAATCATTTGGCACCGACGGCGAGATCTGATATCGCTCTGGCAGGCGGCAGTGCCAAAACCGGGCGCGGGATGGGGCGAGCGGGCGGATTTCGGCTGGATTTGGTCCCCCCCGGGCTGGTTTTGCTGCGGCGGACGAGGCAGGGATGGTTTTCCAGGGCTGGGAAAATAATTGTGGCCAACGTGAACTCGCAAGCCAGCGGGGGAACGCGGAGCTAGGGTGGGTGTTACCGCTTTCGTCGGCGTGGGGGGGCGTCGATAAGGACGCGGGGTCGGATTTCTTGTGGAGGTAAAAGGATGTTTTGGCCACGCGCAGGATCGCGGCGAGAGGCATCTCCACGCGGCCTCATCCCAACCTTGGGAGGGATGGAACAGGAGAGACAGAATGGGTAACCCCCCCCCGAATTTGGGATTTTCCTCCTGGCGTTGCGGTTTTGCCCGCCGAAGAAACTTTCTGATTTATTCTTGGCCCCCATTTTTCACGCTTAAGGGCATGACACACATTATCATTCACCACCTTCGTTTACATGTAGCAAACATAGGTCAATTTATTTCTAAATCCCCTTTTTTATGGCTCTATTGAACTATTTGCCACATTATTTATACGTTAATGCGATGAATCCCTCTGGATATCACACTGTCTAATAAATAACGCGACAAATCATTAAGCAGGGTGATAAAATCAAGCCATTTAAAAATACATCAACCTGTGTTGCTTTCGTGTAAAAGAAGCTCCAGGGGCCCATCAACGCGAGAGAGGAGGCGAGAGACACGCGCGCACGTGCAAAGGAAAAAAAGAAAAAAGGCAAAAAAAAAAAAAAAAAAAGGCGAAACACCTGCTTTTGCTGAATACTCTGGAAATTGTGGGATTTTTTTTTTTACGTGGGCGATGGGGCCGGAGGGGGAGGATGAAATGAAAGGGAAGATGATGCAAGGGCGGATGGATGGTCGTGAAAGGGAAGGTACCAGGGAGAAACTTGTCCCCAAAATCACTTGAACCCAAGTTGTGGAGGTGGGAACAGCCCGGTTCAGCCGTCGGCGTTTCCTCCATGCAGGCAAAACCCGACTTGCCGGGACACGCCGAGGTGTTCGCAACTCCCGGCTCCGAACGAGGGACGGTTCAGGGTGGGAGAGGGGACGGGAGGTCCCGGCGTCGCCCCCGGAGGAGATTTCAAATCCTGGTCAGTCGAGCAATGGGGTGGGAGAGGAGGAGAGGTGGCGTCTCCATCCCCATCTGGATTAGGTGGTGGGTGCTTTTGTGACGCCCAAAAGTCCTCCGGGGATGAAGGAGGTGACCAAGGGCAGCGGGAAGGCAGTGTCGGAGGAACCGCAGCCGCTCCACCCACCTCCCAAACGAATTTGCACCCAGGGAGGCTCCATCCTCTGCCGTCCAAGGGATCTGCTGGCTCCACGTGGATCCTGAGGTGCCTTTGCTGGGCACCCTCTCGCCCGAGCCCAAGGAGAAAACCCGCATAACCCGCCCGCTCGCTGCTCCAGAGCCATCGCTTGCCTCTGGCACTTACAAATGATGTAATCCACTTTATTTGTGTGACAACAAAACGGTTATTACGGTAATAAGTATAATTAGCACAAGACAATTACCATAATAATACATTTCCCCGTTCCAGAGGTACTCTTCAAAAACAGGTTTATTTAAGATTTTGGAGAAATAAATAGAAATGGCTCAGCGATAAAGCATCTCGGAGCGGGGAGCAAAAAAAGCAGCTCCCGCCGGAGGCGAGCGTGGACTCGGAGGTCATCGGGTTGCTCCTCACCCAGAAACCTTTATCCCCAAGATCTCCGGGCAGGTGATCCAGCTGGAGAGAAATGGGAAATAAGTGGGATAACCTGGAAAAAGTCTCATCTCTCGACAGATGCAGGGCGCTGAGCTGGTGGATGCCCCTTGGAAGTGCCGTGGGGAGATGATGGACCTCCAGAAGACCTTGGCTTGGTGGCCACCATGGGAAGACGTTGCCCCAAAATCTTTTTGCTCAGCTGTCACTTTTGAAGAAGCTATGGGGAAGTGAAGCTTGAGAAACCGTCGACTTACAGCGGGATAATTACATCGGTTCAAAACCTGCTCTTTTTTTTCTTAAGTTTTAAACACACACCCTTCGCGTCCAGCCGCGGCGCGGGGAGGCTTTTCCAGGGAGCTTGGGGCTGGAGGTGCTTCAGGGCTGGGAGTTGAGCGTCACGCGAAGGGCTTGGCCGCTCCGCCGGGGTCTTTTGGCTGGGTTTTAAACCCAGAGTGGTTAAAAATAGTCTGGGAGATGCGTTGCTGTCGTGACACCCTCGTTCCCCACCAGCCACGGGATGCGTCCGGCTCCAGGCGGGGTGAAAACGTCCCCTTTGCCGGACCTTGTGTCCTTCCGCTGAGTTGAAGGGGAGGTGTGGGAGCAGCCTGGTCCCCACCCGCCAGCACCCACCTCCAAAAAATCCTCCCACACCCCAGCGACCCTCCCCGGTGTGGATTCTCAGGTGACTTGTAGGGTTGTGCAGCTTTGGCCGTGATCACGGAGGTGGTTCAAGCAAAGGGGCATCTTCCCACCCAAAATGAATTCGGGAGAAGCGTCCAACTGGAGCTGTGGGCACAGAAAAGGCAGCTGCCAAGGGTGATGCTCCCTTGGGTAACATCTCTCCAGCCACCACATCCCAAAACCAGTTCAAAACCAGTCTCAGGCTCAGCCTCCCGCCCTGCTTCGCAGCTCCTGCCATTTCCCCTTGAGTCACCAGCAAGACGCCTCTTCCAGAGCATCTCTCTCTGTTTTGGGGCAGAATTTGGGGATTTTGATGGTGATTTTTGTGCCGGAGCCACCTGGCACTGACTCACCGCTGACCTCAACGACCGCATCACCTTTTTCTTGGTCTCTGGACCCAAAAGGATGAGTTTTCCACCGGGCCTGGCAGAAGAAGCCTCTTCAGCATGGCGTTTGACCAACGGTCCGTAAAACCACCCCAAAGCTGTTAGAATTCTTGCGTGTAACCCCTTCCAGTTTGTCCCCGGTGCTGGGAGCTCCAGGACATCATCTCTTGCTCATCTCCTGCCACAAACACGCCAGGTCGGGCTCTGACCCGATGAGGTTTTTCTCTTTGAACCAGGCGGCATCTCCCGTCCGCGCACAAAGCCCCGAGCGTCAACGCAAAGCCCGGCCTTGGCTTGGTTTTTTTTTTAAAAGAGGCTTTGAAAAAAAATCACTTTAGGACTGTTATTCCCGCAGCCTTATTATTTTCAGATGGAAGGAGCGAGCCCGTTTGGCAGCCGGCAGCCGGAGTTAATACGATGCAAATGCGGCGAATCCACCGCAGCTGAACTCCGGAGTAAGGCTGCGCCCTCGATTTCTTGACAATGGCTCTTTGGAAAGACACCAGAACGTCTTCTGTGAAGGACTTTTTTTTTTTTTTTCTTCCCTCCTCCCCCCTCTTCTCAAGTCTGGCTCAACCGAAAGTTTTATTAGCGGAGAGGGGGTAATGAAAATAACGTGAGCTGGCATCGTAAACGCGCACAACGCAGACGGAGCAGCCTGAACGCAGCTTGGAACGAGCCGTGTAAGCACCACGGTATCGTGTTCCTGCAATCCTCCCAGCCAGCCAAATGCCAATAATTAGCCATAAATAATACCTAGGCTCCTCACAGCAGGTTAATCCACTATAAACACGAAGCGAGCTGGAGAAATAACCCGAGGATGGAAAACAGCCTGGTAGCCAAGCGCAAAGTTTTGCGCAGACGGAGCCGGTGCCAGATTTCGAGCTGCTGGAGAGAAAGAGTTTCTTGGCTCGTTTGGCCCCCGAGCATCCCTGCCTGGGGGGAAAGGGGGGGACTTGGGGTGCTGGGACACCCGGTGGGATGCAGGTGGGCTTGGCTGGGAAGCCTGTTGTGAATGAGCAGCCCCCAAATCCATCCCGATGGACCTAAGCGTGGAGGGGTGGGGTTCACCTGCCGCCCACCGCGATTTCAACCCAGGGTGGGTCTCAGGAGACATCACGGTGGTCGTTTGATTGCAGCCCCCACCCAAGTTATCCAGTGGTGAAGGGAGAGAAGAGCTGGCCCCAAAAATACATTGTTTTGTGGGGAGCTCCTGATGTTGAAGATGACAAAACCCGGCTATGGGTGGCCAGGAGGTGCCAGAGATGCCACCAGATGGAAATTCAGCCTGACCCCAACTCTGCTCCCGACGCCCGGGACAGCCTGGGAGCAGGTCACCAAGGGACACCAGTTCACGGTTGATTCCCCTGCCAAAATTTAGTCTAAAGAGATGCCTGCTAAGTCGGGCGAGTTCCCACCCAGGCCCTCTGAGCTGCTCTTCACAAAAGCTGCCGCTTCCCTTCGAGTCGGGCGAGAGGGCGAGGAGGGCTCCGAGAGCCTGGAGCAGCCCGTCTGGTTTGAAGGCAGCGCCGCGTCCTTAACTCTGTGCAGATGTTCCACCGAAGCAATTTAATCATCAGCCGCTTTCATTTTCCTAACGTGTTTTTCTTTTTGGGGGGTTTTTTTTTTTTTTCCCCTCCCTTTTCTGTTTTTCCCCTCCCTTCCCATACACATTTTTTCCCCCCGACCCTTTTCTTTCCAAGCTACTCTCTCTGCCCCATCGCGGGGATAACCCTGCCAGGGATTGCCCCCCTGCCCCTGGAGCTTCCTGGGGGCCAAAAATCTGCTTTTAAATGTCAGGAACAAGGCAGGACTCAACAGCCCCAGCCCATGGGAGTGACAAAGGACCACAACATCTCCCAAAGGTCCCTTCTTGGCTCCTTTCTCCCCATCCCAGTCCTCCCAGTATGGGTGGGGGAGGCATTGGGGACTCTGCCAGCAACCAGATTTTGGGTTTTCTTAATAAAAAAAGCCCACATCTCTCCTGCTCAGGGGTCGCTTTCCTGCTTGGGTAGATGAATTTAAAGCAAAGAAAGAATTTTGCAGAAAAAAGCCACCCCAGGAAAGGAACAGGAGGTGGAAAAGCTCCATCGGTGGCCGCATCTAATGAAGCAAATTGTTCTTCCACGGCCAGAGAAGGGACGTGGGGCTGGGACGTCGAGGAGGGAAGACGCCGTCCCCGAGCAGAGCCACCACCTGAGGTAGGAATGGGCCAGGAAACACAGCTGTTCCTCTCCTTTTAAAAAAAAAATAATCAAAAAATAATAATATTGGGTGTCAGCCTTGACAGGAGGGCGAAGAAAGGGCAGTTTTCCGTCCCGGCATAATTCCTCCTTGTCACTCTCCGCGAGGAGCCGCATTCCAGCCCCGCCAGCAGCGGCAAACTTTCCCAAAATATCTCCTCCGTGAGGAGTTATGGCTTTGGGCTTCCTCCCTCGGGGGCAAAATCCTTCCCGACCCCCAGCCCTCCATCCCAGCAACCCTTCCAGCCAGCGGAGAAACCAAACACACGATATTTTGCCCCAGATCGCTCCAGCTGCGGCCAAGAAAAGACACGGCTCCGTCGGAGCCAAACGTGGCCCCTTTCCAGCTCCCATGAATGGGATGTTTGGAAACCAGTTCTTTCTTTTTATTTTTTTATTTTTTGAAGGGATTCTCAAAGAGCAGAAGGAGCGGAGGGAGGGATTGGGTTTTGGGTTTTGGTTTTTTTTTTTGAGAGACATCTCTGACGTCATTGATTTGAAAAATAGAAAAAAGGGAGAAGGCAAAGGGGCGAAAAATGGCAATTTCTGCAATTGTTCTCTGCGTGTGAGTGTGTCACCCGGATAACTTCGCCAATTCCAACCGGATTGGGGAGAGCTGCTCACATCTGCTGGATTCCCTTCACCCAAAGAGCCCCAAAGAGGGACCCTCAACCCTTTGCAGCCATCAGAGAATCCCCACCACAGCTCATCCTCCGCAGTCGCCACCCGCCCCGTTCGCCATATGGGATCCTCCTCTTCCCACCTCTTTTTTTTCCGGATTTCGGGGGGAACCCCTCTTGCCCAATCCCCTCCAGATTAGCCCCGAATCGCCGCCGCCGCCGCCTTGCGTAAGCCGCGTTACCTCGCTGCCGCCAATTAGGGATCATGTGTTGGCAATTAAGCGCGTTGGTACCGTTGCGAAAGAAAATAAAAGGGAAATATCAAGTGGAGCCCATTATATGGGCTAATTGGCTGACGGCACGGAGAGAGTGTTAAAATGGGTCTTTTAACTGAGCGTTAATCTCCCCGAAGACAAACTGTTTGTTTTCACGTTTTTATGACTCTTCCTCCCACACACGTTGTATATTTTGACCCGGATGATGGACAGAGTTATGGGAGAGAACTGTAAAAAAGTAATTGCGAATTATGAAAAACATATAGAGCCTTTTCAGCCGGGTGGATGAGGCAGCGCGGCCGGTGTCTCGCGAAGATTTAATGCTCTTGGGCTTTATTATCTCTACCCAACCATCCATCCTTATAAAGCGATGGCGGCCGCGCGCGCGGCTGTAATAGCCCCGAGCCCTGCAGCCCGCGGCAGCGATAAGGCGACCGCGCCGGCGCTCGAGCGCCGCTTCATCCCGTGTAGCCCCTTCGAAACGGCCGATTCTCCAAGGTCAAGGGGTTTGGGGCGACGCCAAAGACCCGTCAATGCCTCCCTCTGCGATGTTAACGAGTTGGGAGACGCGGGCGCTTGGGAGGGTGAGGAGCAGGGTTCGGCGCCAGGGCTGAGACGAATCGCCATCCCGGGTGAGGGGGTGGCCCAACCCACCGTGTCCACCACGCTGCTGAGCTGAGTTGACGCCGCCATTGCGTTTGGTGCTGGGAAGAGCAGCCAGGATGACCCGAAGGTGATGGCGAGCGGGGTGTGACACGCGTGCGCAACCCCCCTGGCCGTCGGCACGTCTTTGCGCCACCGATCCGAGAGCTACGCGTGTCCTCGGTGGTGGTCGAGGTACTCTGGGATGATCCAGAAACGACGACTCAACCTCCAGAGCCTGCCCAGGTGTTATTTCTGACAAAATTACATTAAAAAAGGACACATGGGGGAAACCAATCAACCAGCCCAGGCTGGGAGGTGCTCAGCAGCAGTCGGGATGATACCACCGCCCACTCCAGCAGGTCTCTCCCACCCGATGGATGTTCCCCCCCACTGCTCCGCCGCTGCTGAAGAGCCAAGGAGGCCGGATGCTGGCGAGGAGCTGACGACGAAATGAAAAACATCAGGTTGGAGACGCTCCAGCTCCTTGACAAGGCAACTACTCACACGCGGCGATGCCAGATGAGCCCCGGCCAAGAGGCGAGGAGGGCCAGCTCCCCGCGGGGACGCCGCTCCGCGCTGGCCCCAGGGCCGCGGCCGCGGGTGGGAAGAGGGGGTTGTAAAAACACCTCCGCGCCTGGGCTTTTACGACTCGCTTCCAAAAAAGACCGAGGTCCTCCAGGAGGAGGTCCGGTGGCAGGCGGCGAGATGCCGGCTCCCCGTTCGCCGCGACGGGTGGGTGAGTAGGAAAAACCTCCCCAAATGGGCCAATTCGAGATGAGTGAGGAGGTCTGCTCTGGGCTGGAGAGAAGAGGATGTTGGTTGAGCCCAAGATACGTTGGCTGGGTCTCACTTCCCTGATCTTCAGCAGCGGTTTCTAGCCAAGGGCATCCTCCAGCTTGTCCTGTTGGGAGAGTAATGATGAAGCCAGACTAGAGGAACCTCTGTGAAGATTCTTGCACTCCCCGTTGACTCTAGCCCAGCCCTCGGTGCTTGCACAGGATAAGGAGGGTAGAAGCCCTGGGGCAAGTGGACATCTCCATCCTTGGCATCACCATCCTTGAGGTCTTCAAGCCTCGGTCATCTCCAATGGTCCAAGGTTGGCTGAGAGTCCTCCAGGGACCCTTCCACCCTATGCAAGGGTCCCTGCAAGCTTAATTAAGACAAATCCCACTGCAACACCCCGAAGACCCTCAACAAAAGCCTGAATTTGTCTTCTAGTCCTCATGGAGGGACTAGAGGTCCCTTTCCATCTCCCGCTCCGCTGCGTCGCTCTTGAAACCCTCGCTCTCCAGGCAATGCTAAAGCAAGATGGGATCATGGGAGCTCCCCAGTCCATCTCTCGGGGAAAACACGTGGAGGAACCAGAGCTCCCCATCTCCCCTCCTGATTTCCACTCATTTAATTCGACGTCTGATTTTTGATGCAGATTTACAACGCCCAGGCCCTGGATCTGGGTCCTTTTCAAACGGCGTCCGACCTGCTTGCTATTGATTTTAGCTGAAGTCACTTGATGTTAAAGCGCTTTTAAATCAACGCCCCCGGCCAACGCAGCGCTGGCACCGGCAGCTTAATAGGGAGGTATTCCCGTAAAGCGCCGGTCATCTGGAAGAGAACGTCTGCGCCGTGGCTGGGCTGGAAGCAACCGCAACAGGATTTTCTTTAAAATTCCAGGCAAAGGTGGGGATTTGGAGGCAAAGTTTTTCAGGGAGGAAAGGGTTTGTGGGGAGTTTTTGGAAGTTAAGGGAGTGAATCTGGGGTTCTCTGTTGCTTTAGGGGACCGGTGTGACCACACTGTGGTCATCGCTGGGCTGAGAGGTCTCTCCACCACATGACCCTGCTTGTGGAAGAATGGCCCCAGTGGTAAAGCCACAAGGCACAAATGCACAGATCCGAGAGGGAAACTGAGGCACAAGGACCCACATACCTCATGACCAGCCACGGTCTTCCGCAAGATGCCACCAAACATCTCCAGGAAGTGATTCAGACGGGTCACACCTCCACCCATCAGCCCTTGTCCCAGGTCCTCAACTCACCTCCTCCAACATTCTCTTGCAGAGCTGCTGTGTCCTTCAGGGAAAGGTGGACGATGCTGCTGGCGATGGGATGTTGTTGATGATGGAACATTGCTGGCGATGGGATGTTGCTGGCGATGGGGTGTTGTTGGTGATGGGACGTTGTTGGTGATGGGATGTTGTTGGTGATGGGATGTTGCTGGCGATGGGATGTTGTTGGTGATGGGATGTTGCTGGTGATGGGATGTTGCTGGCAATGGGGTGTTGTTGGTGATGGGACGTTGTTGGTGATGGGACGTTGCTGGCGATGGGACGTTGCTGGCGATGAGATGTTGTTGGTGATGGGATGTTGCTGGTGATGGGATGTTGCTGACGATGGGATGTTGTTGACGATGGGATGTTGTTCGCAATTTGGTGATGGGATGTTCTTGGTGATGGGATGCCATCCAGCACTGCCTGAGCTCTAACTTCTCCATGCCTCGGCTTCCCTTCTGTGCCTTTACCTGCATGAGATGCTCCTGGGGCTCATCCCACTCCCTCACCCTCCTGCTGCAACATCCCAGTGCCCCCCATTCCCACCCTCAACCTGGGGACAGGACCCAGGTGTCCAGCTCCATCCACCTAACAACCACCAGAACCCAAACGCCCTTTGGCTCCTTTGAAACTCCAGCTCTGGGAGCAAAACCTGGGATGCCCTGACCACCACGTCGCACTCCCACATGCGCCGCAAGATTTATCCCCGGGTAGTTGGCTGAGTTTCTAACGAGAGCCAAGACGGATGCTCCACTCACCAGTTAATAGGCTGGGTCTTGGATTAGTCACACTAACTGGCATCAATGCGCTGATTTTCTTTTTATTGCACATTATAACTCACGCCTGGGGAGGCGAGATAGAGAGGAGTCTCACGGCACCAGGGAGATACGGCCCCAGCCGGTCGTTCGCCGCTCGCCGCCAAGGATTTACCGCTTCCCCGGGGTGGGTGGCAGGGAGGGCTGGGTGCTGCAAACTGGGGACCCCCGCTGGGAAGGGGAGATGGAGAGGAGATGCGGGAGGGATGCTGACTGCTCTTCGCCTCCTGGGGAAGAAGGATGGAGCTCCCGTTGCACCTCCTGCAGCTTCTCCTGGTGGGTTTTGGTGTTGGGTTGGGTATTTAGGGGCTTCTGGGGAGAGGGGGGGAATCCTCCGTCACCTCCCACCCCAGCGAAGCAGCAGGATGCAGGTGACCACGGAGCCGGGACAAACCTTGGGACACAAATCCGCATCTTGATGGAGCTGGGCGTGGTGGGATGAAGCTCGATGGGCGCTCGTTGCGCGGGTGCAGGGGTGCAGCTGCAGCCCCCCACCACCTCCAGCTCCTTGGCTGGAGATCTCAGCTTGGAGGAGCTCCTGCAGCTCGGCAAAGCTCCTGCTAAGCTGCTATCTCCCCATCTAGTGACCGCAGCCCGCATAGCAAGAGCCGCGAGGCTGCGAATGTGTCTTGGGATGCTCCCAAATCATTCAGGAGCCGCGTAAATGCCGAAAAGGCACGAGAGCTCCTGCAAAATCCGCCTCCCCCTCCGCCTCCAAAAACCAAAATGCGACGTCAGAAAGGGACGGCAGCCCCTTGAGGGTCCCCGATTTGGGGACACGCCGAGACATCCCCGGCCTTGGCTATCGCGGGGTTTTCCCTCGGCTCTCCCCTACTCAGCAGCCGGTCGTGATTTACGATTTCTCGCCTCGACGCTGCCGCGTGGCCGAGATCCCGTCAGCCCCGGCCCCCGAAATCCCGGCGGAGGCCGATGGGATGCGCCAAAAAAAAAAAAAAAAGGGATTTTTTGTGGTTTGTTTGGGTTTTTTATATTTTTTGTGGTGTTTTTTTTGGCTTTATAAAGCAAAGGAGGAAGGAAAAAGGATAAAAAGCAAAAATTTGTGGGCGTTGCGAGGATCGCTTCTGGGGCGGGAGGGTGCAGCGAGGGCATTAGCTCTGACTCCTGGTTTTAGGCTCTTTCACCCCATTTTTTTTCCCTTTTAGGGTGACGTGGGGATTGAGGGAGAGTTTTTACTCCGGGTCGATTCATCCCAACCCGCTGCAGTCGTGTTTGGGTCTGGCTTCCCCATCCGCCATCCCATCGTGGGGGCATCAGGACACCTCTTTGCTCCCTTTCGTCCCCCCAAAAAACAACCCTTGAATTTTTCACCAGACAAACCAAATCCTCCCCCATCCTTTCCTGCCCTCTTTGGGCCATTTCAAGCTTCCAAGACGCAACAGCTCCGGCTCTCCCCGGGTGCAAACGTGATCCACAAATCCTTTTTTTTTTTTTTCCACGACTTTCCCAACCTTTCCATAGGCAAAACGCGGCCGATAATTGTCTTCATGCAAATCAGGGCTCAATTAAACCAGGAAAGAGTTGACTGGGAGGCTCTTCTGAGCGAAACCTGTTTGAATTTCATCACAGGTTGGGGCGGGGGGTGACGGCGCGGCCGCGGCTCGGGCACGCGCTGACGCCTGGTGGGTTGGTTTTGTTCAAGTTTTGACTCATTTTTGTGAAGGAAAAAAGAAAAAAAGGAAGCCTACTGGATTTTTTTCCTACCCTTTCCATGCAAAAAGGGACGGGGGCTCCATCCTGGCTGCAAACGCAGGATGGAAGCAGGATCTGGCCCCGCTTGAGGTAGGCCAGGAAATTTGGGGGCTTTTTTTTTGGCAGGAACGCCCAAATCTTGAGGGGAGTGAGGAAGAGGGGTAATTGCTTTGCAATTTGGAGCCCCAAAGGGCAGCAGAACCTCGCTGACGCAGCCGTAAAATATGCGGGGAACAAGCCGCGACAGGCCAAGCCGCCCGGGCTCCAGCCGCCCGCTGCGCCCGGCTCCGCTCGCACGAGGAGCACGAGGAGAAACCTGCTCTCCCCAAGGAATTCTTTTTTTCCTCATTTTTCGCTCTTCCTCTTTGGCATCTCCGTCGAATTCCTGCAAAGAATCACCCAGTAGAGCTCCTGGAGAGGGGGGTGAGAAGACGGTGCAGAGCAGGGGTGAGGTCTTTGCTTGGCTTTGGTTGGCGGGTTGGGTGCACCTTGGCCGTGGGTGCAAGAGCAAAGCCAAGGTGGGGATGTTCTCCTGGTGCAAAGGCAAAGCCAAGATGGGAATGTTGCCCTGGTGCAAAGGCAAAGCCAAGATGAGGAGGTTGTGGTGCAAGAGCAGAGCTGAGATGGGAGCGTCCAGTGGTGCAAGAGCAAAGTCAAGGTGGGGATGTTCTTCTTGTGCAAAGGCAAAGTCAAGATGAGGAGGTCATGGTGCAAGAGCAAAGCCGAGATGGGGATGTTCTCCTGGTGCAAAGGCAAAGCCAAAGTGGGGACATTCTGGTGCAAGAGCAAAGTTAAGATGGGCGCATCCAATGGTGGAAGAGCAAAGCCAAAGTTGGGATGTTCTTCTGGTGCTAAGGCAAAGCCAAGGTGTAGATGTTGTCCTGGTGCAAGAGCAAAGCCGAGATGGGGATGTTCTTCTTGTGCAAAGGCAAAGCCAAGATGAGGAGGTCATGGTGCAAGAGCAAAGCTGAGACGGGCACATCCAATGGTGCAAGAGCAAACCAAGGTGGGGATGTTCTTCTTGTGCAAAGGCAAAGCCAAGGTGGGGATATTCTGGTGCAAGAGCAAAGCCAAGATGGTCAGGTCCAATGGTGCAAGAGCAAAGCCAAGCCTGGGGTGTTTTTCTTGTGCAAAGGCAAAGCCAAGATGAGGAGGCCGTGGTGCAAGAGCAAAGCCGAGATGGGCACATCCAATGGTGCAAGAGCAAAGCCAAGCCTGGGGTGTTTTCCTTGTGCAAAGGCAAAGCCAAGATGAGGAGGCCGTGGTGCAAGAGCAAAGCCGAGATGGGCACATCCAATGGTGCAAGAGCAAAGCCAAGGTGGGGATGTTCTCCTGGTGCAAAGGCAAAGCCAAGGTGGGGATATTCTGGTGCAAGACCAAAGCCAAGGCAGGTTCCTGTGGTGCAAAACCAAGGTTCTCTCGGTGCAAAACCAAACCCCAGGTGGGGCGCGTCCCCCCCGCCAAACCAAACCCAGCAAGGTCCCGCACCAGCCCCGCGGTCTCTCTGCACCCCCTCCCCACACGAGGGGAGCACAAAGGAACCCGAGCCGCCGCAGCCGCCGAGCCCCCAACGCCGGCGCGGAGACAAGCCAGGACTAGCAGAGCCCCAGACAGGAGGCGGCTGCCCAGAAAACGAACCCCGGAGAGGTAAAACCCTCCCGGATTAGGCAAAGCTTCAGACGCCGCCTTTTCCACCCGACGCCCTTCCAAAGCCCGCTCCCTCCCTGCCTCCAGCGAGTCGTTTTCCTTTTGATCAGCAAATAAAATATAATTAGTCAGGGGTTTTTTAGATTTTTTTTTTTCTTTTTTTTTCCCCCACCGTCAGCACGGAGACCGAAAAAGAGGGGGTTTCAATCTTTTCCATTTTTCTCTCCCTCTCCTCTCTTGTCTTTTCTCCGCCCGAAAAGGTCGGGTCCCGCATCCGCCCCTTTGCAAATTCCGGAGGATTTTGCAGGATTTGGTTTTTCCGAGAGCATCCACGGCGGGATTTGGCCAGGCTGCCAAACACCGAGCTCTGGGATTGCCTCTCCGGGGCTCCCTGCCTTCTGCTTGGCTTCTCCAGTGTCTAATACGAGGTTGTGCTCCAGCCCCCTGCAGAGGACATCGGTGCAGAGTGTCACCTTTTTTTTCCCCAGCCACCTCCTTCGGGACAATTTAGAATATTTTTCCCTGCTGAGTATTGCCCGGATTGGCTTCGATTTTGGGAAAGGATGAGCCACCTGCAAGAATAATTGCTCTGAGCGTTAAGAAATGCTCTGAAATAAGAGCAGGGAGGGGGAGGACGGGACCAGCAGCACCCCAGGCTGTAAAAGGGACATTAATTTCAATGACGACCCCTTTTGAGGTGCTTGAAGGAACCTGGGGACGTTTTTCCACCACTTTGGGGGTCCCCGCACCCATCTTTAGTCACTATTTATCAATTTTGAGGTGCCTGAAGGGACACAAGGACTTTTTCCATCACTTTGGGGGTCCCCGCACCCACCTTTAGTCACTATTTATTAATTTCGAGGTGCCTGAAGGGACATGGGGACGTTTTTCCATCACTTTGGGGGTCCCCACACCCATCTTTAGTCACTATTTATTAATTTCGAGGTGCCTGAAGGGACATGGGGACGTTTTTCCACCACTTTGGGGGTCCCCACACCCATCTTTAGTCACTATTTATCAATTTCGAGGTGCCTGAAGGGACACGGGGACGTTTTTCCACCACTTTGGGGGTCCCCACACCCACCTTTAGTCACTATTTATTAATTTCGAGGTGCCTGAAGGGACATGGGGACGTTTTTCCACCACTTTGGGGGTCCCCACACCCATCTTTAGTCGCTATTTATTAATTTCGAGGTGCCTGAAGGGACATGGGGATGGTTTTCCACCACTTTGGGGGTCCCCACACCCATCTTTAGTCACTATTTATTAATTTCGAGGTGCCTGAAGGGACACGGGGACGTTTTTCCACCACTTTGGGGGTCCCCACACCCATCTTTAGTCACGATTTATTAATTTCGAGGTGCCTGAAGGGACATGGGGATGGTTTTCCACCACTTTGGGGGTCCCCACACCCATCTTTAATCGCTATTTATTAATTTCGAGGTGCCTGAAGGGACATGGGGATGGTTTTCCACCACTTTGGGGGTCCCCACACCCATCTTTAATCACTATTTATTAATTTTGAGGTGCCTGAAGGGACACAAGGACCTTTTTCCATCACTTTGGCGGTCCCCACATCCATCTTTAACCACCATTTATTAATTTTCCCTCAAGACCATCAAATTAGGGGGGGGTTTGACCCAGAAGAGCAGCAGCCAACACCAGGAAAAAATAAAAAGCGACGTCCCTCTGCCACTGCCGCCGCGGGCGGCCACGGTCCCCTTCCCCAGCCGAGGGGACGCCTCTCCCACGGGTGACGTTTTTCACCCCCTTAAATTAAAATAAAAATAAAAAAACCCAACAACCCTTTCCCCGCTCTCGCCCCGCCGACGCGGAGCAGCTCGTTTCCGACTTCGATTTATCTCCCCGCAGCTCCTCTGATTGAGGAGCCCCCGGGCTAACGGCTCCTTTTCTCCACCTATTTATAGGCGAGGATATTTATAAACGCGCCAGAAACGCTCCGGACGGATCGAAGAGCCCATAAAAAAAGCAGGAGATTTGCAAGGCGGAGGCGGCGAGAGCGGGGAGAAGCTGCGGCGGCGCCGAAACGCCCCAAGATTTGGGTTTTCAGGCTGGGAATCTGGTTTTCCACCCCACAAAAAAAAGGGATTTTTGGATGGGGGTGTCCTTCTGCGTGGCTACTGAGAGCAAAGGGGTGGCCACCGAAGCGCTCGAAAGGGCAAGTTGTGGCCCAGATGATGGCGACGGTTGGAAAAAATGTGTAAAAAAGGGGAAATTGGGCAATTCTCAGGGGTGACGACGCGGGCGACGCTTTGTCCGTCTGTCCCATCATGGCCTGGATGGATGGGGGCGTCCTTCGATTGATTCCCCCCTCCCCAATTAAATCAGCCGCAAAAAATCTCCAGAAAACGAGGCAAAAAGCAGCGATATGGGGGAAAATAATAAAAAAAATAATAAAAATAATAAAAATAATAAAAAAAAATAATAAAAAAAATACCCCGGGTTGGGTTGCGACGAGCCTGGAGCCAACCTTGGGAGCTGACGAGGGTTTCAAACTGGGGAAAAAAAACCCACCCAACACCCTTCTTCATTTTTTTCCCCCATCCCATTTCTATTTTTAAGATTTTATTAAGGCGGTTTTGCTCGAAAAGAGGCCGATTTCGAAGCTTTTTTTATTTATTTTTTATTCCTCTGGGGGGGGAATAAATAAAGCGCGGTGGAACCTGCGGGAAGGAGCATCGCCCGAGCTTTGCGGAGACAATGAAAATCTCCTTAAAAAGCCGTTTTAAGGAGAACGACCAACGCTTTGCACGACAGGAAAAAAATGAAAATCAGGGTCGGTTTTATTTTTTTTCCTAAGGAGGTTTTGTTTGGTTTTTTTTTTTTTTTCCTCCTGCCAGCCGAAACGCTGCTGGTTTATGGGGAAATAAGTGGGTTTTCTGGGTACGTTTGCACCTGCCGACGGTAATTGGGCACAGCGCGGGGGCTGAAAATTGCATTTTTGAGGCAATAACCGATTTTTTCGGGGGGGGATTTCTGCCCGGTGGCTTTTTATTCCCTTTCCTTCCCCACCCCTGCAGCCTTGCTCGGGTTTATAGAGCATCTCTGCGGCGCTCGTTACCACCAAATCTGTTCTTTCGGGCTATTTTAACTTTTTTTTTTATTTTATTATTTGATTTTATGGCTCTTTTTTTTTTTTTTCCCCCTCCCCCTTCTCCTAGGTAATACCAAAAAAAAAAAAAAAAAAAAAAAGCCCCATCCCGCAGCCCCTTTGCCTGGAGGGATCCGATATAAAATACAGAACAATTTGTCAGTTACAACAGGAAATAAAAATGATGTATTAGAGGGACGGAGCCAACCTCCACCCCGCTCCCGTCGGCAAAGGTTTCGCCTCCTCTCCGCGCGAGGAGCAGAAACGCCGGCAAAAAAAAAAATTAAAATTAAAAAAAAAAAAAAGATGGAAAGGATGGGAAAAAAAATCCACTTTGGGGTGGATATTTGAGATTTTTTGGTGATTTTTCCAAGCTGGGGAATGTCAAATCTTTTGTAATGGGGGTTTTTAAACACGGAAAAAAACCCACAAAAGCAGCAGCTGGACCCTGAGAAGCTTCAAAACCCGCTGGGGCAAAATCTAAGCCCCCCGAAATGTGTTTGAATTCTCTTTTCGTCAATGGAAAAATGTGAATTTAGGGGCTGGAAATACCCCTCGGGGGTCACGGCGGCTGCTCCCGTGGCCACGTTTTTCCACCTCAAGGCTGAAAACAACCAAATTGTAGGTTTCTTCGCTAAAAACGGTTCTTCCCGTGCTCAAAAACGAGGCGGAGGGAGGGAAAAGAAAAATATGGTGGAGACAAAATGGCCAAAAAATGCAATTTTGGCGTCCTCCTCCGGGGTTTGTTTTTGGGGCTCCCGGGAAGCGTCGCCGCAGGAGATGCTGGCGCAGGGGAGAAAAAAAATGGGTTTTAGGAGGGAGGTAAAAATGGAGCATCTTCTCCCAGCCCTAAAATACATTTTGCCCCGTTCTGGGGGTGATGGGGATGGTGGGTTGGGGGGGGGAGAATAATTTCCTGCCCTCATCCACCCTCCTCCCATCATCCCAAGCCTAAATCTGAGGTGAAACCCCCTCCGATGCCGATGCTTTGACCCCGACGTGTCCCCACCCCAGTGGAAAAAAATAAAAAAAAAAGGGAAAAACGGGAACGGCGGCGAAAAAAAGAAAGGAAAAGGTGAAATCCTCCCGCCCCCGGTTTGGGAGCGTCGGCGCGGACAAAGGAAATAAAACGTGAAACAAAGCCCTGCCTGGAGCCCGATGGCTCCCGAGGAGCCGCCGGTATTAAATCACGGCCGCGTCGGTGCGGCTGCCGGTCCCCGGGAAGCTGGAATAGGGGACAGCTGGGGACATCCAGACTGGGGGGGTCTGGGGTGTCTCCCCTCCTTGGTGGGGCTTGAAGGGGTTGGTCCATGTCCGTGTGTCCGTCTCCCCCTCCTCGGTCGCTGCTCCGTCAGGTTTAGCTCGATGAAACTGGTGGGAAACTGGGATGGGGCAAAGCAACTGGGATAAGGATGGGGGAGCGTTGACTGGGGCACCCCCAGTGCTGAGCTGGGGTTTGGAGGGGAGGGGGGAGGACAAGTGGGGTGATGGAGGGGGGACGGACGGATGGAAAGGGCGGATGGACGGGAAGGAGAGAGGGATGGGAGGGATGGGAAGGAGAGAGGATGGGAGGGATGGATGGAGGGATGGGAAGGAGAGAGGGATGGGAGAGATGGATGGAGGGAGGGGAAGGATGGAGGGATGGATGGGAAGGAGAGAGGGATGGGAGGGATGGATGGAAGAAGGGGAAGGATGGAGGGATGGATGGGAAGGACAGAGGGATGGATGGGAAGGGCAGAGGGAAGGATGGGAAGGGCAGAGGGATGGATGGGAAGGGCAGAGGGAAGGATGGGAAGGGCAGAGGGATGGATGAGAAGGAGAGAGGGATGGATGGGAAGGGCAGAGGGAAGGATGCAAAGGATTGGGTGGAAAAGTCAGATAAATGGCTGGGAAGGACAGACGGACGGTTGGGTGGGAGAGACGGATGGAGAGGATGGATGGAGGGACAGGTGAATGGATGGAAAGGACAGACAGTCGGGAAGGACAGGCAGATAGAGGGAAAGGATGGCTGGATTAGACAGAGAGATACGAGGGATGGATACACGGGTAGGAAGGACAGACGGACAGATTTTCTCTCTCTTCCTCCCCAGCACCTCCTCCTTCACCTTGGCCTCCCAGCCCAGCCTAGACCCCTCACACCTCCCCGCTGACCCTGTCCCCATCCTGTCCCCATCCCCATCCTCCTCTCCGGGGACGCCACTAAACGCCAGCGCCGCTCTCCCACCTCCCACATAATCACCCGGCAGCTACGCTCCTGCCTTCGCCTTTTTGATTTTCTGCTTGAATTTCAAAGGCGCCGCGCGCCCGCCTGCATACAAATGACAGCCTTTAGCCCCAAATGGAGAAATGGAGATTATAATTTTTTTCTTTCCTCCTCTTTCTTCCCCCGGCCGTCGCCATGGAAACCTTCCCTCGGCTGCTCTTCAACTTTCCGAGCATCCCCCTCGGCCACCGCGGCGGCCGTTCAGCTGGAAAGTGGTCCCCGTGGTCCCCCCAGCAAGGACTCGCCGGGGACGCGGCCCGTGTTGGGGGACACCGAGAGACCCCAGGGCAGCCCCAGACCTTCGGGTCCCCGCCACAACCGTGACCTTGAGCGTCCTCCACCGCGGGGGTGAGAAACGGGGTTCAGGATGGAGCAGGACCCCGCAGAGGATAAACCCCACCAGGTTTTTTTCCTGCAAGGAAAGAGGCAGCGGAGTGGTCCTTATTTTGCTGGGTTTTGCCCCGAAATGGGTCTCTCCGGGCAATTTTCGAGGCTCCACTCACCCACATGACCCAAAATCCTGATGTTCGGTGCCGTAAAAGCGGCCGCGGAGCCGCTGGTCCCCGAGGGAGCTGCAGTTTTTATGGGATTTGGGGTTCAGGTGACACTGCAGCCCCGTGGTTTTCAGGGGGTTTGGGGAGCCAGTCCCCCCAGAATCCAGCTCCCAGTTCCGTGGCAGCTCCATCCCCACTGACCCTCACCTGAATTTCCCCTCTGGGGGTGGAAAATAGGGAGAGATGGAGGGAGCAGGTGGGGAAACTGAGGCACGGGAGGGAGGGAGGTGCTGGAAGGATAACGATGGCTCAGGTCTCCCCGGGGCAGAGCGAGTCGGGGAATTTCCGTGTCCCTCCTCTGCACCAGTGCAGGACTGTCCCCTTCTTCCCCTCCCACGGCCGCCCTGCTCTGCCTGCCCCGGCGTTGATTTAATGGGCTGTAATGGGAATAAAACTGAAGCCGTTTTAATGGGTTTCTCTTTTAAATATTCATTTTCCAGCGGCTTCGGCGGCTCTTTTTTTTCACCTCCTTTTGTGGCCGGGGCTGGTGGAACGAATCCCATTTCCCAGCTCCCTTTGGACACGGGCGGCTTTCGCCGGGGTGGCCACAAGACCACTCACCACTCCCCCCCCCCAAAAAATAAATGTTCTGTGGAGGTTTGGGGTGCAACACGAATCCTCTGCCCTGGCTTTGGGGTGCCCCAATAAGGAGCTGGGGCTGGGGGTGATGGTAGGAGAGAGGGTTCAGTGTGCCCCCCACCCCCTGATGCAAGCCCCCACCCCTTTAATAGCTTTTTGCACATTTTGGGGGGGCTTTTCTCACCCAAATTTGGGAGAGAATGGTCAGATTTGGTCAGATTTGGGGGGGAATGAGGCAAAGAGCTGTGAGGTTCAGCGGGTACAACCTTTATTAGACATCAGAGAATCCCCTGCGGCGGGTCCCGAGGGGGAAGGTGTGTAGGGGGGGTTCTGTGCTCGGGATCCCCGGGGTTTGATGGGGGGGGACGTGGGGTGCCGGGGAGCCTCGCCGAGCCCCTCAGCCCCCCTCGTGCTCCCCCCCCCCGGGTGGGTGGTGGCCCTCGGGGTGGTCCCAGGGGGCCACCATGACACTGCGTTCCTGGGCCAGCCCGGAGGGTGGAGCAATTGTCCCGAAAATGGGAATTATCAGATCCATTCCACCCTCTCCTCATCTCAGAGGACCCCAGAGACCCAGTTGCGGGGGGGGCAGGGGCCCCTCAGCAGCCCAAGGGTGGGCTCTGCCCCGCGCCGGGGTCTTGGGTGACTCCTGAGCACCCCTGGGTGTCCCTGTCCCCTCCCTCCCAGTCCCAGGGGTGGCCCTGTCCAGCATCGCTTCCCCATGGGTGCCCGTGTCCCATCCCGTCCCACCCTGTCACCCGTTTTCCCACGCCGTGGCTCCCCGCTTCACCTCGTTGCTCCTCACCCATCCTGCAACCGGTCACCCCGTCTTGTGACCCGCCACAAGACCGACCGCCCCACCCTGTGTCCCACCACCCCACCCCGTGCCCCACCAGTTCATCCCATTGCTCCCCAGCTGTCCCACAATCCACCACCTCACCTTGCGTCCCATCACCCCACCCTGTGTCCCACCACCCCACCCTGTGTCCTATCACCCCATCCTGTGTCCCACCACCCCATCCTGTGTCCCACCACCCCATCCTATGTCCCACCACCCCATCCTGTGTCCCATCACCCCATCCTATGTCCCACCACCCCATCCTGTGTCCCACCACCCCATCCTGTGTCCCATCACCCCATTCTATGTCCCACCACCCCACCCTGTGTCCCATCATCCCATGACCCATCACCCCACCCTGTGTCCCATCACCCCATCCTATGTCCCACCACCCCACCCTGTGTCCCATCACCCCACCCTGTGTCCCATCACCCCACCCTGTGTCCCACCTCCCTACCCTGTGTCCCACCACCCCACAACCCACCACCCTCACCCCATCACCCCCCACCCATCCCACAACCCTCAATCCATCCTTGGAGCCCCCCCCATCTCCTCTCCACCTCCATCACGCTGCCGGGCCTGGGGGTCCTAAAGGTGATAGTGAGGGTGGGGGGGTGCAAAAATCTTCTGGTTGAGGTGAGAACCTTTAAAGAGAAGGGGAAAATATTAAAACGAGGAGGGGGACACACACACTCACACACACACAGACACCACAGCTGAAGACCTCGAGAGCTGCTTTGTTAGGAGAACAAAGGAACAGCAGAAAATATTGGGAGAAGATGTCGGATTCATCCCCCCCCACCCTGCTCTGAGTCTTTTGTTGCAGGTTCGTAGTGCTGGGGGAGGTGGGAGTTGGAGGGGGGGGATTATAAATCACTGCTCCTCACTCGGCTGCCGTAACCGATGGGGGGGGAAAAAATCCCCTAAAGAAGCTGCACCCCCACGGCACCCAAACCTGCTCCGAGGTGGGGATTTTGCGGGTGGGGGCAGTTTTGGGGGGTTCTCAGCTGCAGGATGGGGAAAAATGAGGAGTGGGGTCACGGCAAGGCGAAGCGAGCGGACGACCTTCCCCCTCCTCTTCCTCACTGCTTCCTCCCCCCCTTTTTTTTTTTATGTTCTCCTGCTGCGGGAGATGATTTTCCGTCGCGTCGTGGTGCAGTGCGGGGAGTGGAGGAGGAAGAAAGAGCCAAGCACCCCCCCCCTCCACGCCCGCAGCCCCCCCCCCGTCCGGCTCCGCAGAGCAGCGCCGGCGAAGGGAGCCCCCAAAACCTCATTTTTCCCACCCCCTCCAAAAAAAAAAATTAAAGGGAGCACAGCTCTGCGGGTGAAAAATTGCTGGGTTTCACCTCGTGTGGGGCCCCTTGTGCCCCCCCCTCCCGCAGCGGGTGAGGAGAAGGGGTCGTAAACGGGGAGTGCGGACGTGGTCGCACCGCGGCGTGCGCGCACACGCGTGTGCAAACCTGGGCACCCTCCCCGCTTGCACGCTTGCACCCCCCTCTCTGTGCACACAGGCGTCAGTGCACGTATGTTTGCACCGACACGCGCGTGCGGGCGTGCACACGCGTGTGCATACACGTGTTTGAGCGTGTGCACACGGACACGCTCACACACACGGAAGAACACACAAATGCCCCCCCCCTACATCCCTGCTCCATCGTCACCCCGGCAACCGTCGCCATGGAGCCCACAGCATCCCCCGCTGGACCCCTGGGCCGGCTCGACTGGGGGGGTCACACTTACATGGGGGGGTCACACTCACGTGGAGGGGGTCACACTCATGTAGGGGAGTCACACTTACATGTGGGGGTCACACTCACGTTGGGGGGGTCACACACAGAGGGGTCACACTCCCGCAAGGGGAAAAAGGGAAAGAGGCAAGAGGGGTGGAAAAGTGGGGGGAAAAGAGGGGGGAAGGATCAAATCCTGTTGCATTTTTAGCAAAGAAAAGCAGAAAATTCCCATTTCTCTCCACCAGCCCCAGGGTGGTGTGATGAGCTGCCCGGGCTCAGCCTCCCATCCCGCTGCTGGCACCGGGGGGGTGGAGGTGGAGGCTGGGGTGCTCGCCCCCATTTATGGGGGTTTACCCCCACATTTAGCCTCCCTTCCTTGCTCCAGCTGGGAAAGCAGGTTTGGGTTTTATACTTGGAGCCTGGGGTAATTGTCCCAACACCGGTAGTTTTCAACCCAAAACTCAGCTCGATCTTCCTGCTGCTCTTGGGAACGAGGTGGGTGCATGACCCTGGTCATCTTTCTCTTAAATTTCTGTGTGCGTGTCCCCTCCTGGAATATTTGTGCCCAAATGAAGCCAACAAAGAGGAGGTGGAGGTGGAGGTGGTGACCTGCCTCCCACGCAGGGGACAGCTCCTTCGTTAGCGGTGGAAAAGGTGGGAATAATATTTTATTTGTGCTTTTTTTAAGGTTTTTTTTTTTACAAAGCAGGTTCTCGAAAAGCCACCCTGGCCCAAGGAGAGGAGCGTCACGGATGGGTGGCTCTTGGTGAGGTGGAAGAGAAAGGTGTGGCTGGTCCTCCCAGGTCCAAGACGCTGTCCCAAGACTCTCCTTGCAGGTCCAAGACGTTGTCCCTCAACTCAAAACACTGTGTCCCCCCCAAGAGATCATTCCCAGGACTCCATCCCTTGACCCAAGACCTTGTCCCCCAAGTCAAGAAGTGTCTCCAGGTCCAAGGTGTTGTCTCCAACTAGGGACACCATCCTCCAGTCCAAGGCACTCCCAGGTCTGAGACACTGTCCTTTTTATCCAAGACACGTCCCCAGCTCCAAGACACCACCCCAAGACACCAACCCCAGCTCTAAGGGATGGTCCTCAACCTGAAAGAACACCCCCAGGCCTAAGACGTGGTCCCAAAGTCACGTTCCAAGGTCCCAGACACGGTTCTCAACTTGTGTTCCAAGGTCCGAGAGACCATCCCTGAGCCTGGATGTGTCCCCAGGTCCTGGATGCTGTCCCCAGCCCCAGGCAGGAGACACCAGAGAGCCAAAGCGCAGGTAGAGAAGCAGGAAGGGATCTGGAGAGCAGAGAGGAGCTGCAGGACAACACGAAAAAACCAAACTTCTCCATTTCCAACAGCAAAACCTCTCCAGAAAGTGGCCGGGTCCCCCTGGCACAGCCTCGTACCTGCCATCAGAGAATCCCCACCGGCTCGTTCTGGGCTCTCCTCACCAACCCTTCTCCAAGGGGACTAAAACAAGCCCCAAGTCCCCAATAAATCGTCCTCCTCTGCCCGCGGCGCGTCCCGTGGCACCGGCGTCCCAGCCGGACAGACAATATCTATAATCCTGCCGCGCTGTCGGAGTAAATCTCGCGGCTCTCCCGGCGTCGCCGAGACCCCAATAAATATCTCCATTTCCTCCTGTCCTGGAGGGAAGATCTGATCAGCTTTTAAATGTCAGACGTAAAGTAAAGTTTGTCATAAAAAAAAAGCCTGTAAAAAGAAAAAAATAAAAAAATAATAAACCCCCCCCACCCCGTCGAAGCGGGGCGGGAGCGCGGCAGCATCCGAAGGTGCTGGGGGATGGTCCCACGGGTGAGGGGACTGCCCCCCACCCCAAAAAGGCTCCGCTGAGCACCCAAGATGATGGGATGGCTCAGGGTTACGGGTGATTTTAAGACTGGCACCCCAAATCCCAGTGGGCATATCGGGCGCATCCAACCCTTCACTGGCATCACCCAGGGAGGCCAAAAAAAGCCCTGAAGCTCCCCCAAAAGACACCCCCCCCCATTTTTTTGTCCCTGCCTGGCTCACCAGCCGCTCGTTCCCCTCCGCTTTCACGCCTCCCCTGACGCCAGCCCGTTTGGGCTCGTCTGAATCACCTCGTTTCACGTCCTAATTAAGCAATAAGACACAACAGGGCATGGATTTACGGGGCCGTATTTCACGCGTGGGTGCGCGGTGGCACCGGGCAGCCGCCGGCACCTTCCCCACGGCCCCAGCCCCCTCCTCATCGGTCCCAGTTGCCACCCAGGGGTCCCACTTTCCACCCTGGGGGTCCCAGTTGCCACCCAGGGGGTCCTAGTTGTCATCCCAGGGGTCCCAGTTGCCACCCAGGGGGTCCTAGTTGCCATCCTAGGGGTCTCAGTTGCAACCCTCGGGGTTCCAGTTGCCACCTGGGGGGGGTCCTAGTCGCCATCTCAGGGGTCCCAGTTGCCACCCAGGGGTCCCACTTTCCACCCTGGGGGTCCCAGTTGCCACCCAGGGGGTCCTAGTTGCCATCCCAGGGGTCCCAGTTGCCACCCAGGGGTCCAATTTGCCACCCAGGGATGCCAGTTGCCAACACGAGGGTGCCAGTTGCCAACTCGGGGGGTCCCATCTGCCAACCCTGGTGCAATTCGGGTGGGGAAGGTCCATCTGGGTGGATGTCACCCTGGGGACACTGGCCTGGATGTCACTCAAGAGCAGAGCCAGGTGGGATCCGGGATCACACACACACATCCCAGAGCGTCACCTGCAGCCCCGTGTCACCCACTGCTCAGTGTCACCCACTGCCCGGTGTCACCCACAGTCTGGTGTCACCCACTATCCAGAGAAGGGCCCTATCCTGACATGCCGGGACCCTCACTGCCCTCTCCCCTCTCCCGGCCAAACGGGAGTCACCCCCCCGAGCCCTGGGGGGACCCCACTGCACCCCAAAACCCCCTTGGGACAGGGGGGGTTGGCATGGGAGGGGTCCTCAGACTTGGGGGAGCCAGGAGGTGTTTGGGATCCAGCTGTGGGTGTGATGGGGACGACCCTCCCCCATCCAGCTGTGGGTGTGATGGGGACCCCCCTGCCCGGATGCAGCTGTGGGTGTGGTGGGGACCCTCCATCATCCAGCTGGGGGTGTGATGGGGACCCTCCCCCATCCAGCTGTGGCTGTGATGGGGACCCCCCGCCCCGATCCAGCTGTGGCTGTGATGGGGACCCTCCCCGATCCAGCTGTGGAGGGTGCTGGGGACCCCACCCCGCATCATCCCCGCCCCCGGGCTCCCGGCGGGGCCGCTCTCTCTCCCGCCGCCGCCCGTTCCTCATTAGGATGCAGCGCGGGCGGCGACTGCGCCAGAGCCGGGACCGGGAGCGGGGACCGGGCTGGGGGCAGCAGCTCCCGCCCCCCCCTCCCCGGTACCCCCCCAATCGGTAACTCACCTCCCCCCGCCCCTCCCCGGCAGCCCCCGTGCCCCCTTGAACCCCCTTAAGCACCCGTAACCCCCTTCCTTGCACTGCCCCCCCCCAATCCTCTAAACATCCCCTCCTCGCCCCCCCATTTCAACCCCCCCCCAAACTCACCCGCACCCCCTCTCCCACCTCCAGCCCCTGTCAGCCCCCCCAATTTATGGCATTTCGTGCCTCAGTTTCCCCATTCAGCACCAAACTCCCACTCCAGCCCCCGTCACACCCCCTCGCCTCAATTTATAGCATTTCGTGCCTCAGTTTCCCCACCCAGCACCAACCTCCCCCTCCCAGTCTTCCCTCCCCTCCCCAAAAAAGGTGTCCCCCCCCCCCAAAAAAAGTGGGACACCCCCTTAAATCACCCCCACCCCGAGCGGCGGCCGCTGTCACGGCGCGGCGGCTTCGCAAATCCCTCTATTAATCGCAAGGTCAAAACCATTACGGTGATATTAAAACCATCAGAGCCCACGGGGAGGGACGGGGGGGGGCTGGAAATAGAGGGAGGGTGCTGGGGGGGCCCCCCCCTCGACCCCCCCCCCCTTCCCACTCCCGGCTCGGCGGCTTTGGAGGCGCGCACAGAACATTGCTTTTTAATTTAAGCCGTTAAGGTCAGTGGCAGCAAATGGAGCCGTGGTTTTAAATCAGGGAATAAAAAAAAAAAAAATAAAATGGGAAAAGGAGGAAAAAAAAAAAAAAAGAAGAGGGGAGAGGAAAGGCGGACAAAGACGGACGGACAGACAGGCTGCAGAAGGGGTTTGGGGGGGCTGAGGGGTGGGCGGGGGGCTCCCCAGGGGGTTTAGGGGGGTACAAGGGGTCGTTTGGGGCAGTGGTGAAAGGGTTGGGGGGGGGCGGTGCAGCTGTGGGTTGGGGCGTCGTGGTTTGGGGGGGGGCAGCACGGGGGGGGTTTGGAGGGGGGTCCCCACGCGTGTGCAAGGGTCGGCACACGCGCTCGTGCACGCACACGCGTGTGCAAACACACACAAACACACTCGTGTGCCCCCCCCGTGCACCCCCAACACACACCCCCCTGACACACACATGGACCCCCCCCCCCCGAACCCCCCCTCCCCACGGCGGGGCCGGGGCTGATGGATGGTCTCCTTTCAATCCCGGCTCCCCGTTATTGATTTTCCTTTAATGAAAGTTAATTATAACAATGATTTAATTAATAGCGGCTCGCTCTGCCTTTATGGCTTCCCGCATTAGGGCTGCCCATAAATACGGCTGCCTGACAGCCCCCCCCCCCACCCTGGGGGGGGACACTGCCCCTCCCTGCGCTTTTAGGGGGGGGTCCCAGCACCCTGGGGTGACACTGCCCAGCCCTCCACAGCACCCTGGGGCGCCCCCGTCCTCCAGCACCCTGGGGTGATGCTGTCGCCCTGCAGTCGGGGTGACCCCGACTCCTCCCTGCACCCCGGGGGGGCTCCAAACCTCCTGGGGGTCCCCAGTTCTCCGGCACCCCCGGGTGACACAGTCCCCCTGCAGCCTGGGGTGCACCCAGCACCCTTGGGTAGCGCTGTCCCCACCCTTGCACCCTGGGGTGACACAGTGTCCCCAGCACCCTGGGCTGACGCACTCTTGTGTTCCCCCCCCCTCCCCAAAAATTGCGCCCGCATCGCCCCTCGCAGCCGCCAGGGGGCGCAGGGCGTGGCCACGCCCCTTCCCCACAAACCACGCCCCCTCATCTAAGACCACGCCCCCTCCGACCCGCCTCCTAAGTCCTCCAGGCCAGCAGGGGGTGGGACTGGAGCGTGGCGACGCTCTGGGCAGCGACCTCAGCCCCCCTCTCAGTGGTGCTTCCGGCCGCGCCTGCGCACTCGGCGCCTCCGCGACCTGCCCGGTACCGGTGAGCGGGGGCGGGAGGGGAGCCCGTCCCGGAGGGCAGAGCCCCCCTCGGCGGGGGCAAGGGGAGGGGAAAAGCCCCTCTCAGGGCGGGGGAGGGCGAGAGAAACCCCCCCGCAGGGGTGCGGGAGGTCGAGAGGGGTCTCAGGGGTGGGGAAGGGGAGAGGGAGGGGTGGGGGGCGGCAAAGAGAGGGCCCCCCCCCCCCCCCCCCGGTTTGGGTGGGGGCAGAAAGGGGCGATTCTGCCCCTCCAGGAGCAGGTTGGGGTTGGGACATCCCCCCCCCTCCCGAGTTTTGGGGGGACACCACCCCCACATACACACACACACACTGAATTTTGGGGTGAACCCCCCCCCCCACTGCTTTGGGGGCGATGTCGCCTCACGTGGGGTGACCTGTCCCCACGCGAGGGTTTCACCCCCCTGTGCTCTGTCCTTGCCAGCCCCCACGTCCCCTGCCAGGCCTGGGGAGGGGTCTCCAGGCCGTGCCGCACCCCCCAGAGCTGCCCCGTTCTCTTTGCAGGCCGAGGTGGGATCCCCTGTCCCACTTCATGAGCTCCTGTCACCCCCCGGGTGGGTGAAACCCCCCAGGATTCGCAGCGGCGCAACCCCAGGACCCCACATTCCTGAGCCTCAAACTGCCCCCGTGGTGGCACTGAGCCAGGCGCTGTCACCTGGGTGACAGAACACGTCCTGCCCCACCATTCCCGCACGGCTCAGACCTCCTGTGTGTCCCTCCAGGTCCCCTGCCTGTCCCAGGGGCCCCCCCTTGCACCCGCGAGGCTGGATCCCACAGGCTGCAGCTCCTCACGCCCCGTGTGTTTCTTCCAGCCGTGTCCCGTGTGTGTGTGTGTCCTTCCGTCCCTCGCCATGTACGCCTGTGCAAAGTTCGTCTCCGCTCCTGCGCTCGTGAGTAGTGACAAACCCTTCGCCCTCGACGGCCCCGCCGCAGGACGGGGGGGTGCGGGGGGTAACACGTGGAACCCCCCAAGGGGAGAGGCTTGGGGACACTTTTGCAGGTTTGGGCTGCGCCGAAGGTGAGCAGGCTCGAGCCGCTCTGGTTAAAGATCGTTTGTGCCATCCCGTGGTAGTTACTAATTACACACGTGGAGGGAGATACGGGGCTGGAGTAAAGCTCTCTTGGCTGGGTGCCGGCTCTAGCGGCACGCAGGATCCGTTACACCCACCCCTGCGGCCGTGGGGTGCCCGTGGCGGGACCTCAGGGTGCCCGAGAGCTCCCTTTGGGTGCCGGGACAGGCTCTCCCAGCTGGGTGCTGCCGGCTCCTGAGGTGCCCGGCGGGGCTGAGTGTGTTTGGGCAATACCAGAAGTGGCAACAGTGGCCTCAGGGGACCCCAGGTGGAGTTTTGTTGCCCTGGGGGAATGCGGGGTGGGGCGTTCCACCCAAATCTGAGGGCGCTGTGCCTTGCAGGTGAGGAGGAGCTCACGGGTGCTGTGCCAGCCCCTCTCTGCCTCCGTGCTGAGCAACCCCGAGGCCCGGACGGAGCAGGTAACGCATCCGACTCGGGCTGGGGGGACTTGAGGGGGGCCTGGGGGTGCTGAGCACCAGCGTGGGAGAGGCACGAGGAAGAGACTGCGCACCCTGGAGCGCCCCAAGAGGGTGCGGGAAGCTTGATGGGGGGAAACTGAGGCCCCGGGAGGGAGGGTTGGGCTGAGGTTAATCCTCCTCACCCTCTCACCCACCCTCCCGTCCCCTCAGGCGCGGCCGGGCGCCCACCGGGCCATCCAGACGAGCGCTGCCCACCGGGACATCGACACCGCCGCCAAGTTTATCGGCGCCGGCGCTGCCACCGTGGGGGTGGCTGGCTCCGGGGCTGGCATCGGCACCGTCTTCGGCAGCCTCATCATCGGTTATGCCAGGTCAGGGGTGGGGGACGCCGGAGGCGGGTGGCAACAGGAGGGGTTGGGGTCTCGTTCTGCCCCCGCTGACCGGCCTCTCCTCTCCCTGCAGGAACCCCTCGCTCAAACAGCAGCTTTTCTCTTATGCCATCTTGGGCTTTGCCCTCTCCGAGGCCATGGGGCTCTTCTGCCTCATGGTGGCCTTCCTCATCCTCTTCGCCATGTGACAGAGCCGATGATAAGCGACCGTGACGGAGCTGGCACCTCGGCATGCCCGGACCCCTGCCCAGCCTGGGGGGCAGGGGAGAGCCCCAGCCCTGCCACGGGCGGGAGGCGAATAAAGACGGTTTGGTGACAGACTCTCCGCTCCTCGCGTCTCCTTGGTGGCCTCGTCCCGTGTTGTTTTGTCCGTGGCTGGTGGAGCGGGGGGCCCTGGGCTCGCTTTCCCTCCGCACCAAAGTCACCCTGAGGAGGCGAAGCGACCCCGAGCGCTTGGGCTGAGCCTTGGGGACCACGTCCCGAGGGGTTGGGGACATCCTCGAGCCCCTGGGGACAGCCAGGAGGCCTCAAGACCTCGGCCTGCGCTGTCACCTCCAGGTGTCTGACACCCCTGGGCGGGGCGCTGGGGGTCGGGGTGTCCCCGGGGGTCGGGGTGTCTCCGGGGGTTGGGGTGTCCCCGGGGGTTGGGGTGCCGGGATCCGGCCCGCGGGGTGTCCCGGTGGCGGGGTACCCTCCTCTCGCTGCCCCCCCCCGCGGGATAGAGTGCCCCCCCCACGCCTCAGGGCGGCCCCTCTCCCCCCTCCAGGAGGCCTCCCTCTCGCTGGTCACCCCCGAAAGGGGGGGGGGGGGGCGTGCCGGCCCCGCCCCTCAGCGGCGAAGCCCCGCCTCCCGAAGCCCCCCATTGGCTCCTCCCTTCCCGGCGCCGTTATCTTCGCGGAGAGTCTCGCGAGAGTCTCGCGCGTGGGGAAGGCGGGGAGGAGAGAGAGAGAGGGAGGGAGGGAGGAAGGAGGGGGGGGGGGGGCGGGGGGTGCTCGCAGAGGGGAGGCGGGAGCCCCAGCGCGAGAGGCGGCCAGAGCGAGGCCCCGGCGGCGGCGCGGCCCGGCCCGGCCCTCCCTCAGGTAACCGGCGCTGGACGGGCCGCGGGGACGGCGGCGAGAGAGGCGACGGGGCAGCCGCCGGGGGTGAAGGAGGGTGGGGGGGGCGGCGAGGGGGGGGGGTCCCCGCCGGCTCTTCTTCCCCCCCCCCCCCACCAACTCTCCCCGAGTTTTCGTGAGGCAAGCGCTCGGCCCTGCCCCTTTCGCTGATTGACAACGCGCGCCGGCCAATCAGCTCGCCGCCAGGCGTGGAGTGGCGGGAGCCGCGGCCAATGGCGGCTTTAGGGGGCGCCGCCATGAGGGTAAGCCCCTCCCCGAGTGGGCGGGGCTGCTGGAGGCAGCGAGGGGCCCGGGCGGTGCCTGAGGGGGGGAAGCCCGGAGGCCTGAGGGGCCCCAGGGTGGGGGAAACCCGGAGAAATGGGGGGCTTCGGGGGGCTGGGGGTGGAGGGACGGGGCGGTCAGCGGGATACGGGGCGCCAGGAGTGCGGGGGAAGCCCAGGAGGGCTGAGGGAGCTTGGAGAATATGGGGGGGGACTTGTGGGATTGTCCATGGGGGGGGGGGGGGCGTTGAGGGCCTGCAAGGGTTTGGGGGGGCTTTAAAGGAAAGGGGGCCCTGCAGTGGGGTGAGCCCTGGGGATTCTTGAGGGTTTGGGGCCAAGGAGGGGTCGTGAGGGGTGGGGGGAGCTTTGGAAGGTGAGAATTTGGGGTGGGGGCGTCTATTGGAGTTGTAGATAAAGGAGACCCTTTGGTGGGCAGGTCCTGGGGGACCCTAAAGTGATACGAGGTGACCTGGGGGTGGTAGATAGGGGGACCCAAGGGGTTAGAGGAGCCTGGGGAGGGTCCTGTGGGGGCCCCCCCCGAGGTGCTGGGGGAGCTCCTTTAACTGGGATTCTGTCCTCAAAGGGGTTTGGGGTCAGTGTGGGGACTCGTGAGTTTTGGGGCAGCTGGGGAGGGTCCAGGCCTGTGTTTGGGGGGATTTCCCAGTGGCGAACAGGTGTAGGGAGGTCGAGGGGAGCGAGTGCGGGTGCTCCTGGGGTTGGGGGGGAGGCGGGGAGCAGGGGGTAGGGCTGGTGAGGGGCTGTGGGTCTGCAGGGGGTTGGGTGACCCCCGCGCAAGCCCCAGGGTGGGTCAGTGACTCCCACAGCACCGAGTAAAGGAAGACAGGCACGCGGCAGGAATTAGAATTGAATGGTTTCTTGGCCAAGCCTGAAGCAGGGGTGAGCTCTCACCGGGCCACTCTGAGAGCTCAGACTTCTGTCGGAGCGGTGAGGTTTCACCGTGCACTTGCTCAGCTGCCGCCGTGAAATCTGTTGCCTCTCAGTAGCTCCCACTTTGCGAGCGCAGCCTCGGGGCACGGCTCAAAGCCCTTTGGCTCCTACCGCCAGAAGCGTTGGTTTGGAGTCCCTCAGCCTGACTGAGGACAAGCAGTCGGCTGGTTCAGGTGTGAGACAAAGTGTGTGTGACAACGAAAACTCCTTGTCCTCCTCAACTCTCCCTGATTTGCTCTTTCTTTGTCACCACTTCTTCATCAACTCCTGTCGTTATCTTTCTTCACGTCCGTCGAAATACAACATTTCAGTTTAACCTTCAGGAGCGTCACTGACACTTCACTGGACTCCCCGAATTGTTTTGCAGTTGTTGGGCAGGGACTTTTCTTCAGGCATGGTCTGAAAGGGGATTGTCTAGTGCTCCGCAAACTGCTTTTAAAAATAGTTGTCGCTAGAACGCAGTCATTTCTGGAGAGGAATTCAGCAGCGGCCCTCAACCGCTGGCTTTGCCGAGCAGTTGGTTTGGATTGGGGTTTTCTCGGCGGAGGCTAAGAATAGCTTCGCTGTTCGAACGTGCGGGAGAAGTTTGTGGGAGGTGGGTTGAGCGGCCAGAATTCCCGCGTGGAAAACGAGAGCCGGGGTTTAACGTCCTCGCTCCTCGTTTCCTTCGAGCGAGAGATCACGTTCGCCTCCGGTGACATGAGCGGGGTAACGGCTGGTGCCAACTGGAATCGCCTCGCGGGCTGGAGGGTGCTGGGGCGCTTGTTTGCTCTTCGTGTTCAAAACAAACAACAAAAGGTGTGGGCTCGGCTGGTCGGGGAGGGTTGCAGTGATTACCCGTGGCCGGGCCCTCGGAAGAAGCCGTTCTTTCTGATCCTACAAGTGGGGAGACCGTTTCAGTACCTGACAGCCCTCGCTGCTTTCAGAGCTTTAACGCAGCCGTGAATTTCCTTAATTGTGCTCCAGCCCTTCGGTTGTGCCTAATTGTAGTAGGTGAAACGCTTCCTCTCCTTTTTGGCACGTGCCCGTCGACTTAACTGTGAAAAAAAAAATAAAAATCACATCCCCTTTACTTACTGCTTTAGCCGAACGAGGCTTCTGGTTATTTTAATCTTTGTAAATCAATCCCTCCGGCCGCTTAACTCTATTTTCCTGACTGCTTTCCAATTTGCCAATATCTTCCTGATACCGAAGAGCTCGGAGGCGAGCGTGGTTTGCGTCGGGGCGCTGGAGGTCGGGACTTTCCCTCCTTGCTCTCCGTCTGCTGGGATTAGGAGGAGGAAAAGCTTCGTGTAAACTTTGTGAAACCTCTCACTTGCAATTTGCCTTTTCGCTCTGACTTAACTTTCCCGTGTTGAGGGGTGGTTTTAACCTTAATTTCGACTTGTTCTTGCTCGTGTTTCTGATGTCTCAGGGTTCCTTATTTTCCAGTCTTCTCCAGCTCTGATTTAATTTTATTTTTTTTCTTTTTTTCTCTGTGAGATTTACGAAGGTGACAGGTGAAAGCGAGCTTACTGCTGAGCCTCGCTGAGTTCCGCAGCGGATGCTCAGCCCACCTTGGTAGGCGGGAGGTGTCGTTACTCTTTTTAGGCTGCTTGATGGGAACGTTACTGGTCTTGAGTTAATTTGGAAGCGCTGTTCGATCCGTGTGGCACGACTGTGCTGTAGAGATGCCGTGTGGGAAGATGGCAGAAAGAAAACGTGGCTAAAAAAAAATATAAATTTTTCACGAATATCTTTATTCCCATCTCTTCCGAAATCCCGTCGAGCCCGACCGGAGCCGACGCTGGCTGTGGAGGACCCTGGCTGGGTGGCTGCAGGGGGATTTTCTGGACAGGCAGGAGATTTCCCTCGCCCGTTGAGAAGGATGGGGAAGTGAGAGAGAGGAGGCGCGAGTGGCTGGTTGTGAGAGGATGGTTGGGGGGAAGAACCCGAACCCTCCTTCCACCCTCCGTGAGCGTCGGACGGGAGGAATCGGAGCCTCTCGCGGGGATCGGGGCCGGAGAAACCGGGCCCTGCCTCTGTGCAGTTTTTAAAATGACTTTAGTGAAACGCGCTCAGCTCCTGGCAGGCCTCGGGATGCCTCGGTTGTTTTTTTGCAGCGTGTGTTAGTAGAGGATCTCTGGGTTGGATTTTGTTTTGGATTCGTTTTCTGCTGCGTCACGTGCGACGCTTTTCTGCGTTCCGTTTGGTTTCGTTTATCCTCCTGACTTTCCCGGGGTCTCTTTTATTTTTTTTTTTTTGGTTTATTTCTTAATGTTCCTAGCACCGAGAATCGAAGCCAGATTTCCACACCCGCTCTTCCCCGAGTCGTTCAGCACCCGACGACGTCGCGTCTTCAGAGGAAAGGCCGCGAGGAAATTGTTTGTTGTAGTAGTTCTTCAGGATTAGGGACCTACTACTTCCCGTAACTTCATTAATTTGATTTCCCCCTGTTTAAAGCCACCCCATTTCTCACTTTTTTTAGTTTGAAGGAGCTTGTAACGCGGTGGGTGGATGCCGTAGCGTGTGGGCTGAGCAGAGCCGTGAGGATGGTTTTCCCCGAGGATCTAGAGATGGTTTCTGCTTGGTGCAGAGGTGTGTGGGGAAACTGCCGACAGAAACTAAACCAAAAGCGCATTTATAGCCTCGCTTCCTTCAAACAGAGGTTTTAAGGAGCCTTCACGTCACAATATTTGCCGCATCTTTTTGTTGTGTCGCTTAAGGCCTCGGCGAATCTCTTCCTTCTGCTCCTTCGAATCCTTTTGCCCGGATCCCAAGAGCTGAGGTTTTGCCTGCGGCGGGAGCAGGAATTTGAGGCTTTATCCGTGGCCTCGACCCCTCCGAGTGACGCACGTGCGGGCGGGTGAGCCGCAAGCCCGGGCTGCGGAGCGCCCACACGTTGGAGATCCTCGGGATTTCCTTAATCTCCAGCCCTCGGAGGTGGAGCCCCCCCGGGAGAGGTTCCTCCCCAAGCCTCTGGTTGATATTTGCGCGCTCGGGTTTGTCCTCCCTCTTTCACGCCGATATTCACAACGTGTTCTTGCTGCAATTACATCTTGGCTCGTGAGGAGTTTGGCTTCGTCGCTTCTCTCAAGTTCCATTTCGTAATCTTCCAGGAGGCTTCGTGCTTTTTTTTTGTTTTTTCTTTTCTCCTCCAACCTCCCTGATACCCCTCGGCGCGGGGAGGGGCACGCGCCAGCGTACAAAAGCCTTTATATAGCCGCGTCGCGACGCGTGCCAAACTGCGACGTTCGCTTCTGAAACGGGAGAAATTCGCCCCCTTGCCCAACTCCGACGTGGTGCTAAACCTAATTTTAATGCAGGCTAATTTTTTTTTAGCGGAGAAGGATTTTTTTGGCCTCGCGCCTCTTTTCCTCCAAGCTCTTTGCGGCGAGAGGCCGAGCTGGTTGGGGTGAAGTCTCCTACCTCCTCCTCTCCCTTTCGCTGCCGGGGCTGAGCTCCCGCGTGGGGACGAGGGGAGCCCGCCAGCCCTCGGTCTGGAACGCCGCTCTGCCGTCCCACCCTCGTGCGAGAGAAGCGAGCGGCTGTGCCAGCCGTGACGAGCTGCTTCGTGAATAAACAAAGCTCCTCCGCCAGCTCCGGGCCGCTCTACCCACCACGGGGAATTCTCTGCAGAGCTCAGAGTTTTCTTCGTGGGGCACGGCAGCCCGAAAAGCTGAAAAGAGAAGCTGTGAGAAGACGCCTCCCTGCCCTTCGTGCGGGGAAAAAAAGAGGTGGTGGAGCTGCTCGGGGCTGGAACGTGCGTCGTGGCTGGGGTTCAAGAGAGGGTAAAGTCGTGGAGTTGGCCGTTTCCCTGCCTTTTGGGGAACGCGGTGCTGCCTTTCGCAGGGCTTGCTTGTTTTTTTTTTAACTTACAGAGAATGTTTTCCGCCTTGGCTGGCGGAGACCTCGTTCTGAGTACCATTGTTACTACTTAAAATAATAATAATAATAAAAAGAAGCTTTCACCGACTTCGGTGTCTGAAGGTCTTGGCTGGATGTGGACTTGGCAGCGTGAGGAATAAGCGAAGCCCAGATGAGTGTATTTTTACCTGAGCTTTCTTGTACCCTTTAACCGCTTCCAAAGGGAGTAAACCAGACTAGGAGCAGAACGTGGCTTTGCGGGTTTTGTGCCAAAACTCCTCTCGGTGGTGCCGCGTCCGCCGAGACGGAGCAAATCCTCAAATCGCCGAGCAGTTAATGCTTGCAATTATTTAAAATTGCCGGCGTTGAAGACAAATTGGTTGCTAGAGCTGGTCGGGAGCGTGGCTCGAGGTGCTGGAAAACCGTAGAAGCTTTGACAGCGAGGTCGAGCTGCCGCTGGTGGAGTTGAGCTGGGTTGCGTGTGGGCGGGGGAGCGCTTTGCCAAACCAAACACGATTTTATTTTCCTACCTCGCGCCGTTCTCGTTGCAGCGGGATCTGAAGGTAGGCTCGCCAGCCACGCCGTCGTTGCGCCGCTCCTGCGGGAGGAATATCGCTTTATTTTTTGGAGCGTTGGTAAAACAGAGCTGGAGGAGGAAGGGAGACGAGCTCTGAAGGTAGATGTCACTGGGGCCGACGGCAGCTGAGTGCCAGGGCTCTGGGAATTAACGTCGGGTCCTGAAAAAGCGAAGGCAGAGACGTAGCTGAGCGTCCCAGGGTGGATTTACTGTGCCGAGACGGAGCCGAGGAATTTTATCTACAACCTTCATCGGGCTGGAAGACTTTACACGGCGGAGTGCGCCGGTGCAAACCGGGAGAGTTGCTGTAGAGCCTTGAAAAGAGGAAACTCTGGGGGAACCTTATCCCTGCCTTCCAGTACCTGAAGGGAACCTACAGGAAGGCTGGGAGGGACTTTTTACAAGAGCGTCCACTGATAGGACAAGGGGAAATGGATTTAAATTGAAGGAGAAGGGGTTTAGATTGGATCTGAGGAAGAAATTCTTCAGTGTGAGAGTCACAAGACTCTGGAATAAATTGCCCAGAGAGGCTGTGGCTGCCCCCTCCCTGGAGGAGTTCAAGGCCAGGTTGGATGAGCCCTTGAGTCGAGTTGAGCTGCCCATGGCGGGGGGTTGGACGAGATGAGCTCTGAGGTCCCTTCCAACCTCGGCCGTTCAAGGATTCCACATATGAGTGAGCGTCGCGAATCATCCGCATCCTCGCTCTGACCGAGCCACGTGCGAAGCGAACGTGGCGCAACCCGATTTTTATTTTGGATTTCTCAGCGCAACCTTGAGCGCGTTGGCAGCGTTTTACCGAGCGAGCGCGTTCTCCGGTTGGGGGGCGGCGAGCAGCTTCCCGAGGGCTGCTCCCTTTCCTTCGTGAGAACATTTTCTCGTCTTGCCCGCGTTGCTTTCTTTTTCCCCATGTTTTTTTGGAAAGCTCTCTGTTTCGAACACTCTCCGCAGCGCCTGTTTGCATGATCCGCGTGCAGGATGCCGCATCCATCATCGCCGCCAGGTTTCGCGTTTTGAATTATGGGAACTACCTGCAGGAAATCATCGCTCCGCTCGCCGCCGAGACGCAATCGTTCCGAGGGTGGGCTGTGGTTCTCGTTAAAC
Organism: Trogon surrucura; assembly: GCA_020746105.1. Taxonomy (NCBI): domain Eukaryota; kingdom Metazoa; phylum Chordata; class Aves; order Trogoniformes; family Trogonidae; genus Trogon; species Trogon surrucura. The sequence goes on from CM036646.1 coordinate 738,090, forward strand.
AACTCTCAATAACGTACCCGATTTCTAGCCCTTGCTTCTATTTGGAATATTTCTTCCTCCCCTCATGATTTTTTTTGGGCTCGCGCGTCAAATGCCAGCGCCGTAAAACGCCGGTGCCTTTGGATGCTAAATAAATGAAAATGCCCGCGTGGGATGTAAATAAGAACAGGTGGGACAAAATATTTTTATTTTATGACCACAGGAACGTTGTGCTTTTCTGTCCCCCGCCCCGCCGGCGCCGTTTCATTTCTTTTAATTCATCGACAAGAGGTTTATCCACAGGTAGGCCCTTACCTGAGAGGCTCTCCTGTTCTTAACTCCGCGCAGCCTCGGCTTTGATCTCCCTTTAAAACTATTTGCACGCCATCGCGGGGGGAAATACATTCGAGCTCCACTTGGGCTCTTACGTCCCATTTGCAGCAGCTTTTCCCTCCCGCCACCCCCTTCACTTTCATTGAAACAAGGGCTCTTAAGCAGCTAAATAATTTCAGGAAATGGGACTCCGGTTTCTAGGTCACTTAGGCATTTCCTAGCTAAAATAACGCGTTCTCTAAGGCTTGTCACGGCTCTCTTGTAATTATCTCCACTCGGTAAGAAACAGTGGGTCTCTTAGGTTTTGCTTTCCTTCCTTAAACTTGAATTATTTCTCTCTCCTGTAGTAGATCTCTTGCAATACGTCGTCCCTGCTGGGCGGACGCGGATAGCTGAAGATCTATCGCCGCTAATGAAGGAGCGCGAGGCGACCCGAGAGCTGCGGCGCCGAGATCCCGAGGCTGCTTTGGCGAGGGTCTCTTTGCTCCAGGCGCCAGAAACCTTTCCTGCCTGGTGATCTCTGCTTGGAGCCTCTTTTTCTGCCACCTGCGAGGGTTCGGTTCAGCCGAGGAGGAAAGAAAAACTTTTTGTTTGAGGTCGTGGGGAAGGTTTGTGCCCATGGTGCTGTGGCTGGCGGTGGGGACGGGCGTGCTCCTGCCCGGAGTCGCTCTAGGTGAGAGTTTTCCTCTGATCTCGGAGGTGACAGCAGCAGTGGGAATGAAGTGGAGGCTTGTCTGACCTCGCTGGAGAGTTCCCACTTTGTTCCTCGCGTTTCGGAGGAGGTCCTGGAGCAACCAGGTGTTGGTAAGCCGTGCCCAGGGCCTTGCTGCTCGCTGCAGGGTTGAGGCTGGGTGCTATTTCATGGGAGCACCTCCCAAAAAGTCTGCCGAGGGAGTCCTGCTCCGTCTGCTGTCGCTGTCCTGCCGGTTGGTCTCTCTTGTGTCTTTGGCCGTCCTGTAGAGTCCCTTTTTCCTCCAGAAATCGGGAGCGGAAGCGCAACTTTGACGCGTGAGTAACTGGCCGATGCTTTAGAGATGGTCTCTCTCCATCTTCTCGCCTGGGAAAGTTGCCGACGCGTTGGTTTATATTGGATTTTGTCTGACAGTCATCAGAGGGCTTCGAAACCCTTTGGACAGATGCCTTTTCGTATTCGAAATCCGATACTTGGCGCCAAACTAGAGAAACCTTGCCCGTGTCGAAGCGCGTTTTGCCGAGCTACGGCTGCTTCGGCGATGCTTGGCTTCGAGCAGGTATTTGAAGAGCAGCAGCTACTTCTCGCCCAGGAAGCCTCCTGGGAAAGGAGGAACCGGGAGGATGTGTGCTCCTAGATGAAATCTGACCTCCTGGCACCTGGAAAACACCGAATTCCAAGTGCTCACAAGGGCATCTGCACGCAGGCGTCCCCTCCGCTCGATGTTAGAGAGAGGAAAAACCTCCTGCAGGTGGTTCCAGATCCCTCAAACTTCTTGCGGTCCGTCTCGTTTGCTTTTTTCACCACGGCGTTCTGCGGGGATTCAAAAAAAAAACCCCAACAACCTACTAGTGTCCTTCCCTTTGTGATGACACGAGGCTTTCTCCGACACCTTGCTCCGGAGTCGGCGGCCGGGCCAGATCTGATCTGGAGGGCGGCCAGTGCGAGGAGGCTCTTGGACAACGGAGTTTCTCTAATGGTTTTTTTCTCCTGCCAGACCCTGATGGCGAGGCCACCTTAAGTTACGCTTTTTGTTGTGGTAACGGTCAACTCGTTCGTGTTCGTAAGAGGGTTATAGATGGGCTGAGCTGGGAGGTGGAAGCTGCTCTGGGAAAAGCCTCCTGGCTGGCTGAGCTCTCCGCCGAGGGCGTTTGTTGCTCTAACCACCGCGGGGAAAAAAACTTTCCTGGTCTCTCATGCGCGGTTTGGGGGCCCGTGTTATTCCTTTCGCCGGAGTTTGTTTTACGTTTGACAGGACGCCGACAATGCCTCCCTAGCCCGTCGCTCGGAGGAGGGGAGCGGCTCTTGTTGGCGGCTCTCGCCTCGACGGGAGCTTTGACCCTTTTTTTCCCCAAAGCACGTGGAAAATGCTCTTTGCAGCCGGGCTGTCCGTTTGCTCCTGCGTGAGCTGAGGAGAGCTGCTTTTTAAATCTCTTTAGGGCCAAATGTTACGCCTGGTAGGAAAGGTGGCTCTTCTAGTAAGGATGGTGAAGCTTGTTTTAAGGCACTTGCAAGGGTGAAGCCCGTCTTTGATGCTACCGACGAGACAGAATCGTAGAACGTGAGGGGTTGACCCAACTATTTGGGGACAGAGGTTCCTCTACGAGCTTGAGAGCGACACCGAACACCCCCAAAGGTACGGTCGGACGGGAAGGGGTCGGGCTTTTTCCTTCACCCCGCGCCGCAGGTCGGCTGGCGGCGGCTCGTTAAATACCGTGCGTCTGTCGGAGATTTACTCGGAGCGAGCTCCTTGCCAATATTCCAGTTTATACAGTTGGGTTTGCTTTATCGAGCTCAGAAAGCGCGAGGGCGTTCCGCCCCCAAAGCGGGTTTTACAGCGTCGGCTCTTGGCTTTCTTTCCCAGCTGACAGTTTGAAGCTCTCTTGGAGTTTTTGGGTTACAAAGCAAACGTTCTCGCTCCTTCCCTCGCACCCAAAAATAACTTTCAAGGCAAAGCCTGGGGCTAAGAGCAGCCTCGTGTGTTTTTACTCGCGTCCCTGGTGGTCTTTCCCTGCGCGACTTCGAATCTTTCGCGAGGGCTTCGGGTGTAAAATAGCTGGTGATAAAAGGAAGATCTGGGCACCCAAAGGTGTGGACCAAGCTCTGTTCCTCAGTCCCTGCGGGCGCCTCGTTTAATTTGAGAGTCGTCAGTCAGAAATTAGGTGCCAAATTGACTTTACAAAGCATCTAAAAGCAGGTTGGGCACCTAGTTCCTCTCTCTCGTAGAGCCAACCCTGCGAAAAGGAAGCCAGAATGTTAAAGCAGCTTCTTTTCTTCTTTATTATTATTTTTTTTTTTAAGAAAGAGCTTGAGCTACTCGTTTGTACTTCGTGATGGATCGTGGCGAAGACACCGCGGGGTTGTGTGTTAACGCAGGGTGGGGAACGCCGGCCCTGAACCCCGGCCAAGCGCCGTGGAAGGACTGGGTTCCCCTTTCTCGGGGTGCCGCTGCCTCCGTGCCTCCTCTTCCGAATATTCATTCCGACGGCCAGGAAGCTCGAGGTAGAGAACCATTAATGACTGCACTTAGAAAAATAATAAAGAGCCTTTCCTGGAACGGTCTCAAAGCAACACGTTTCCTTCCTTGCATTTTAGTGGGAAATCTCTTACTATTTTTGCGAGCTCGGGGCAGCGCCTCGTACTTCCTTCTCTGTTGGCTAGCGGAGCAGAAATGGCCCTCTTAGCCTGATTTTTTTTTTTTTTGTATTTTCTTTCCCTCTTACTTAACCAAAAAAAGCAGTTTGGGGTTTGATTGCAACCAACCTCGCTCCCGAGTTCCAGCTCCCGGCGGCGATTCCGGATTCCGCGATCTTGTCTATTCTCTGCGCAGCCATCTATAAAAATCTCATTTATTGTGGGGGTTTTTTATCTCCTCTTCCCAGTGGCAGTGTACTGCCTGTCCTCGGGGCTCGCTCGGAGCGTCTTGAGCGCCATTTGTGTTTGAATGGGCTTGTTTGTGTCGCCGGGCTCCGGTTGTTAACGCTCTTGGCACGGCTCCCGGGTCTCGACAAAGTTACCCAAATTGATCTGGGATGGCCTCGCGACTCATTAGTCTCCGAGAATTAATCCCATGTAGCTCGGTGTCGTTGCAAAACAAGTTAACTCCTAGCTCTGTTTTACCTTTTGCGTTAAGAGTAGGGAGGGAGCGCGGCGACTCGATTGAGGAGAAAAAGGAACTTCTGCTGGAGGTGTGGTAGCACCCAGGTGATGGAGCCTTCTGTGGGAAGACTTCTCTCTTTTTTCTCTTTTTTCCTGTGGAGAAAAATAGGGATTCTGAGCACCCTTTCCCACCCAGTTCTGCCTTTGCTCCTGCCATCAGCAAAGTCCTGTAGTTTTCCTCCAAAAGTCATGGTTCTTCGTGGATCCTCCGCCCTTCTGGAAAACTCTTTGCCCTCTTTCGGAGCCCGGGAGGGCTGCAAACAGCTTTTCTCTCTCGCCCGTTGGTAGAAGGACGTCTCGCCTTTCGCTGCGCCGCGGCTTGGACTTGTTCCTGCGTGCCCGAGGCTGGTGTCCTCGACGGGTTTTCCCTCCGGCGGCGAAGGCTGCTCTTTCCTTTTGGGCTGTAGAACAGTGGCCACCTCGGTGCCAGGGCGTCCTGTAGGGCGCGCTGAACCCGCTGGGCATCTTTTTTTATTCGCTTGGAGGTGGCGTCGCCTGTCTTGGATGAGCCCCCTCATCCCTGAGCCCCCGGTAAGAGCTTTTTTGGGGCACTGATCCGACCCCGAGGCACCAGCGGGGTCATCCCGAGCGACTTCTCTGCTCCTCGCCGCCGTAACTCTTAGCGGGCTCCTAAAACCAATGCTGAGATTCCCTAAATTCTCCCTCCGAGCTCCAAGCGATTGTTTTTCTTCTTTCAGAGGCTGCAAATCTGAGGAGTAAGAGCACGACGGGAGGCTGAAGCTGAGAAATAACCGCAGATAAACTCGCCCGCGGGCGGAATATCGAGCGCGGGAGGCTTGATCGTACCTGCAGGCGTCCGTTCGTCACTTGGAAGCCGACAGCCCTTTTGTTCCTGCCCCTCACCTTCCACCGACAATCTTAACGTGCAGTCGGTTCCCTGGGCACATCCTTTCTCTCAGCATCCCCATCTCTTCGCAGATTTTCCCCCTTCTAACTCGTTTTGCAACTCATTCTTCACTGAGCCCTTCCCAGGCGAGTAAATCTTAGCGGCGGGAGGCTTCTGGCAGCAGAGCGTGTGCTTTGCTCTTTGTGTTCCGTTCCCGCGCGAAGCCTATTTTTAGGAAGGTCGCTCTGCAGCTCTTTTGGTTTCGGCGCGTGGTTGGTGCGTTCCCCCTAAGCTTTTATGAGAAGAAACCATAAATGTGCTCGAGCTGGTCTATACCAGCGAGCGCCTTCGTGCCTGAGGAGGGGAATTCTGCCGGCGGACACCATTTTTTTTTGTTTTTTTTTTTTTTTATGTACGCCCGAGCCTTCGTGGGGAGCTGAAATATTCCAGCTCGTCTCGCAAGGCGCCGATGCGAGAGCGTCGGGCGCGAGCATTCCTGCAATAACAATAGTCACATGCAGGGACCACAATAGAGCCTTATTTTTAGAGCATTTTTCATACCAGCTCTAGCCCCCAATGTCCAGGAGAGTTAACGACCCGGGTATTTATTTCCTCTTAACACTGAGCTTGAAGTAAAAGGTTTGGTTTGGTTGTTTTTTTTTACGATGGGGATTTGAAAAACCAATTCCAGTTGGTGGGAGCTGGGAGGATCCAAGCGTTGGGCGCAGGAGATGCCGTTGGTCGCTCACGACTTTCTCACAACCGGGAGGGGCGCGACTCGGGTTCGCAAACCTAACCCGGCGCGTTCGAAAGGACCCGTAAACGCGGGATTTGCTTTTGGAAAAGGCGCGTCCCGCTTCTCGCCGCCTCTTCCTAAACTCTTTCCAAATCGAAGGGTTTTTGGTTTTTTTTTTTCGAATGGGTTGAGGTGCCAACGTGCAACCCCGGGGGGAAATCCCTTTCGGGAAGACTGGTCTTTCATTGCCGCTGTTGATGCATGTAACGTGTCTAATTCCTTTTCAGGGAGTTAAAATATTACCCCTCGGTGTCTGTCTAGACCAGGATAACGGGCTTAGTTGGTTCTTAATGGGTTGGTTAACGCGCTTGGGGACCACTTCGCTTTATGGACTGGTATACCGGTGGGGGAAGCAGCATATGGGCTGCCTTTAATATCTTCAGGAAGAATTAAACTTTGAAATAAGTGGAAATGGGGATGATTGAGGTAAGCGAAACCCAGTTTAGCCCCTGACCGGTGTCTCGGTCGAGTTTTTCGTCGGCAGTAGCGGCTCCTGTGGGCAGCTCGGCTCGTTTGGGTGGGAAAAGGAGGTTTAGCTTTCGTTGGATGCCTGCAGCCCTGGTTAGGTGGGTAAAAACCAGATTTTAAACATCATCCTGTCTCTGTACGAACCTGGACGTGACTTTTAAGTTCTCTTAGAGCACCTCTTCAAAGCCTGGAGATCTCCTAATGCCCGTTTCGGGGCAAATTGCCACTTTCTTCACCGCTGAGAGCGAGCTCTTGTGCCCAGGGTCTACCCGTGATCGATGTTTCGTTGACGAGCCTCTGTGGTTCTACGGGGATTTTTGTATGGGTTGAGTTCTGCAGGTGTTGATTTGATATTTCGATTTGTTTGAAGGACTTCCTTTTTTTGTTTTTATTTTGATGGGACGCCTGCACTGCCGGGTTCATGCTTTTGACTCAAAGCCTCCGAGTACAGGACTTTGTCTCCCAATTCTTTCTTCGTCGCCCGAGACGGCGACGGATCTGGGAGCGGGACGGGGCTGAGCGGTTGCTCTGAGGCTCTACCTCGTTTGCAGAATCCCCAAATTGTTTGGGTTTTGGACCTTAAAAGATCTTCTCGTTCCAACCCCCCCACCACATGCCTCCTGTGCGGGCTTTGACGGCGTCCCCTCCGCACCGACAACCCCTCCGCGTAATATTTCTCCTTTCTCTCCGAGCCAAAAGTAGGAAGAGGTGACGTCCCCGACAAACGGAGAGCGAGATTAACCTCGGGGAAGAAACCGTCGCCGCTCGGAGAAACAGTGGCCGTCGGCCTGGCTGTGCCAAACGATCCCGCGGTCGCGTCGGGGAGGAAGGTGGGGAAGAAGATCCACGACAGAATGAACGCGCTCTTGGAGACAAAGCTCATATTTATTTTGGTTTTTTGTGTTTTTTTTTTTTCCACGTGCTGGGCGTGCTCCGGAGCAGCGCTCTTGACAAGCAAATCCTGGGAAAATTTCCACCCTTAAATCCCCCGCGCAGACTCCGAGGGGTGCCTGATTATCACCGTAACACGCCCTCGAGACCGCCGCGAAGCGTGGCTTTGGGTTTCTTTCTTTCTTTTTTTTCTTTCCGGGCAGCCTGTAGCTTATTTGCATGGCTTAATAAGGCGAGAGGGAGAGAGGGAAAAAAAACCCACCCGGGCTCGGGGAGCGCTGCCTGTGCCGGTTGAAAATGTCTTTTGGGTTTGCAGCTGCTCGTCGGGGCCGTGCTGACAGAACGCGGAGGCACGCTTCGGTAATCCGTCTGCGTTTCTTCGCTTCCCCTTCGCTGTTTCCAACATGCTAAAAATCATCAAAACGGTGAAATACTGTCCCAGGGCTGCAGGAAGAGGAATGAGAATGTGTTCCCGGTATCCAATCATCTGCTTATTCCGCCTGTTCTTAAGAAGGGAATTTATTGAAGCAATTTATCCTGCCTAAATGTGACATAAATCTGAGCACATGTATGTACATACCGGTCGTATTCGGCAGCGAACGAGCAGCTAAATCTTTCTTTAAAGAACGAGCGAATCCTCCTGACGCTTCGCAAGATCAAGTAAACTGAGGGGTTTTTTTGCAGCGTGTTGGTCCTGATTTTTTTATTTTTTTTAGCTTTTCTAATAGAGCTGCTCGTTTCGCTCTCGGGAGCGGCTGGCAGGCAGCCCGAAACGCCGTCGGGGTTGGTGTTTTGGTTTTGCCGCTTCGCCGTCTCGCGTAGCGGTGTCGAAGCCGACGGCCGATCCGTTTCTCTAATTTCTCGGGCGGCTTTGACACGCGTCGGAAGCGTAAATAGCAGAGAGAAGGGGATGGAGAGAGACCCCGAAGTTCTTCGCCTGGGCGAAGGCGGCGGGCTGCTCTTCGTGCCAGCGGCGGGGACGGATCTCTGCCCTTACGTTAATTAAAAAAATCAAAAGCGTAGGCTCGGCTGCCCCGTGAAACACGGATTACGCTGCGCGTTTAACGGTAGGACGTGTTTGTGGCTGGAATAAACGCATCTCTGCGCTCACCCCACGAGTTTCAACCTAGGAGGGTGATTTAACACAATTTTTTGAGCGCTGCGAGCCTGACCTGGACAACGAGGGCCATCACGGCCGCCCTTTTAACTTCACCGCTCCCTTAACCGCGGCTCAGCTCGGAGGTCACCGATTGTGGGACTGGACGGGCAGAGGACTTCTGATTTTTTTTTTATTGTTTTTTTTTGCAATTAGCTTGAGAACAAACCGTAAAAGCCGATGCTTTGTAGAGCGGTTCCGACGCGAACCCTTGCTGGGACGAATCGCTCGGGTGCCCGCAAAGCGAGGGCGCCCCACGCCAGCGATCCGTCAAAGCTCTTCGCAAATCGTTGACAAAATGGGGAGGAAGAAACCCGGAGCTCGTGACTCTTGCTGCTGCCTCCAGACGTTGGCTGCAGCTCCTTTGGCCGTGCCGAGAGCTGCGAGATGGATCCTCGTCTCTGCCTTGCCCCTGAGATGCTCTGACTGGTGGGAGAGGGGGGAAAACAAAGACCAGGCTGCCCAAGGCACCAATTTTTGACTTTTATTTGCTCCTCATCCTCATACCAGGGTCTTCCCGGCCACCATCCTGCTGGTAAAATCACTCCAGAGTTGATGTTTTCCTTTGTGTCTGGTCTGATTTATCTCGTTATTTTCTTCCAGAAAGAGTAATTAGGCTGCCTTCTGCCAGGAGAGGGTGATGAAGCACTAAACCCTTATCTCTTGACTCTCTCAGAGCTTTTCCTGCAGCAAACTGGAAGGTTTGGGCGCAGCTTCAGACCTCTAGTGCAGGCGATACAAAACCTGATGGGTTTTGTCCTTCTCTTCTTTGGGGGAGTCGATCCGAGTCGGTGGTTTGGCGTTAGAGGAAGGTTTGACCTCTTCATCCCTCCTTGCTGGGGGCTGCTTTCGCATGTTAGAGCTTCCCTGAAGGAATCTGGGCTTCTCTGCGTCTTCAGAGCAGGTCGGGGCTCGAACGGCCGCCGTTAGGATGCAGTAGGTGCCGGCGAGTCAACTCCTTCGGGGCCTGAAGGAAATTCCTCTTGGAGGAGGAGCGATCGGTCGCGGATGGAGGCGAGATTCCCCGTTTGTTGAGCGAGCAACAGCAACGGGGTCGGTATTTTATTATTTCTCGAGCTCCCGGTTTGGAGCTTTGGTGGAAGTTCAGAAAGCTGGTACGAAGCCTCGTGGATCTTCTTAACCTGTCCTTGCTCAGACCCGTCTTCCTGTCACCTCCAGGCCGGTCTTTCGCCGGGGTTTGACCTTCTGGTGACGGCACAGAGCTGCCGGCGACTCCTGCTGCTGCTTCCGCAAACCCTGCGGCGCTTCTGGAGGGATCTGGGTGGACGTTCCCGGCCAGTCTTTATTGCCTTGATGGTTACGTTTGTCCCGCCCTCACGGAGCGTTTTGGCCACTCTTCCATTCGCCTTTCTCCTAAAAAAAGCCTCCCCACCCTCTTGCCGCCGCCTGCGCGCGGGTATTAAGGCTTAGCAACGCCAAAAAAAAATATAAAAAGCTCCCGAAAAGAGCCCGCGCCTTCGTCGAGCGCGTTTTTGGCCGCGTTGGGCTCTCGTTTCCGCTCTTGGCTGGAGCGAGGCGCCGCGCGGCGCCGGAGCCAAGCGCCCGCCTCGGAGGAAGAGACGCTGGAAGCGACGCCGCCAGCCGGAACGCGTTCGCGCAGTCGACCCCCCGAAGGGACGGCAGTTGCTTCGTTACGGCTTTTTAAAATCCCGCCGTAAAAATAGCGGTGGGTGGAGGGACCCATTATTTCGCCATTTTTGAGGGTGGTGGGGGTTACTTTATTTACTCTTTATTTTTTATTAATAAGAACAGCTCCCCTTGTGCCGTAATGGGGCTGAGTGTTTTGTTATCCTCGGCTATAATCTGTGATAAACTACCCCTGCCATCAGCCTCGTCGTTTACCCACTAGGGAGCCAGATTATTGCCTTGTAAAACGGAGCACCACTCCTATAATCCCTTAATTAATTAAATGACAAATTTTAGTTCTCTCCCATTGAAAATATAACTCGTACGGAGAGAGGCCTTGGATTTATTAGATCGCTTCTCGCTTGCGCCGTTGGGGTTTTTTTTTTCCCCTCTGTTTTGGTTTTTTGGGTTTTTTTCCCCCGTAGATTGTCACCGTTCGCTTGGGTCGGTGTTTTCCACCAAGGGAGGGTGCACCCTTCCTCGCCACCCTCCCTCTGGGGAGCCTTTCCTAGATCCTTTGTGTTGTCCCCAAGGCGACACCAAGAGGCAGAAAGTCCCTTGACTTGATCTTGGCGAGCCCAGGTGCGGAAAACTCCGGCTCCTTTCCTCCCCGTTGGCCCCGCGCCGTCTCGCTTCACGGCTCCCGACGAGCCGCGTTCCGGCTCTCCTTCCTCGTGAAAAATCGCCTGGGCCCCCCGAAGTCTTATTTAAAAACTTGGGTTGGATTAATTTCTCTTCCTTGATTACGTCCAGGCCACCGAGAGATCCTCCTTCCCCTTGATTAATTCCGGCCCCGCAAAGGGCAGCTTCTGCTCTTGATGTTTTTCATTTCATTATTTATTTTTTTTTTTTTTAGCCCGTTTAACAATTTCTTCTTCTTCTTCTCCTCTCTCCTCAGCTTCGCTCGAGCCGCGTGAAATATGGGGGACGACAGGCCGTTTGTGTGCAATGCCCCCGGCTGCGGACAGGTACGTTTACGGTCCTGCTTTATTGTGAACGTGTCGCTGTGAATCAAAGTGGCTGTTTTATCACTGAGGCAAAGAGTTTAAAGCCGGTGTTTTACGTGATCGCTGGAGGTAATCAGATCAGAGGATTTGCAGTGTGTAAATCCAGATTACGAGCGAGCGCGGGCGCTCCCGAGGAGTGAAATCTGCCTTTGCCTCGTGGCCGATGGCGATTCCGGTGGCGTTTTCCACGTGGCGAAAGTTAAAAAAAAAAAAAAAAAACAAAACCCAACCCTCGCGTTCCCCGATAACGTTGCTCGTCTTCTCTCGAGGCCGTTTAACCCGACGGACAGAGACTCGCCTGCCCTCGTCTATTCTGTTAAAGCAGCTGAGAATGTGGCAGCCGACGGGTCGTGTTACGCGAACCCTCCGATCTATTTTTGGGCTCGGGGCGGGGAAAAGAAAAAAAAAAAAAACCAAAAAAAAGACCCATTGTGAATTTTTCCGCCGCGGGACAAGGGGTTGGAGTCGGCCGTGGCTTGGCAAAACTTGCTGGCTCGCCTGGGGCGAGGGATTGTTCCTCGGGGTGAGGCGTGGCCCCTTTTTTCCTCGTCCTACCACCTCCCTCGCCCGCGTTTCGGGCAGGTTGGTGGTAAAATCGTGCCATCCTGTGAAGACCAGCGCTCGCCCGAAGCCGAGCTGAGCGTCCCTCCGGCGCCGGGTTGCGCAATTAGCGCCGGGGCTGCGCCAACGGGAGCTTTTAGAAACCGGACCTTTGTCTTTTCGGAAGCGTTCGAGCCTCGAAGCGCGGAGGAGAAGCCGGGGAAGGGGGGAAATCGTGGCTTTTAATTCGCTATTAAGCGACGCGCACGCGCTTTGTTTTCCCGGCGGCGGCTCCTGGACGTGGGGTTGCCAAATTATTCCGGCTGCGACGCGTTTGGGAGCTCTAACCGGTCCCAGGGTGACTCCCCCCGTCGCGTCCCCCCCGCTACAATTCTTCAGTGTATTTAATCTCTTAATGACTCTTGCGGGGCTCTCAATTGAAATTAAAAGATAATTCCGCATCCCCGGGGGCACGTCCTCCGAGATCGCGTGCGAATGCTTCGACGCGTTTGTTTTCGTAGCCCAGAAATGGGTCCAAAAAAAAAAAAAAATTAAAAATAAATCTCATCCTGTAGCTCTCGGGAACTGGAGCTTTTTAAAAAGACACAGTTGGGATTTCTCTTTTTTTTTTTTTGGTTGTTCTAGCACTAGTCTCATCTGAAGCGGTTTGTATCCACTTGCAGGTGATCTTCTCTTTTTTTTTTTACTTTTTTTTTCGTGGGCTGCTTTTTGTCTCGAACTTCTTTGCCTGTGAAATTGCGCGAGCCATTTATAAAATGCATTAGCCGCGTTTGAGCGCTTAATGACGTGAGGACTTCAATCGTACAACCTTAAAATCGGATTCAAACAAGCAATTAAGGCAAACAACAATGTATTTAAATTTAATCTCCCCCAATCTCCCACAAATGACATATAAAGGTGGTTGCTTCCTCCTTTCGCTGTTCCAGACTGCTGCTTATGGGTAATTCTGACAATTCTTCATGTTAATATTGAAATGTTAGAATCCGGGTAATTCATACCGCCGTGATTCATTGTGATCTAACCTGACCTCGCGCACCGTTTCCTCGAACGTCCTTCAATACCTCTTGGAACGGGCGCGTGTGTTAAATAATGATGATCCGAGCTTGATTTAAAATATTTCCGCTGATGGAAAATCCGCCGCAGCCCTCGGTTAAGTTGTTCTAATGGTTAATTGCTCTCGCCGGGAAGGAGAAATGATGCCTTCTCTCCAGGCGGAACCTCTTCAGCCGCAGCTTCCAGGCTGTGGAGCTTGTTCATTTTTGTTTGTTCGACACAAGATCCTTCTTCTCCCGTTCCTGGAGGCGTTTGCTGACCGACCGAGTCACCCCTTAACAGTCGACTGATGAAACACGCGCAGCACCGAGCCTCTCCCCGTAAGTCCTCGTGTCTTACGGGGCCTTTTTTCCCCTTTATTCCGTACATCAGCTTCACTTTGAAGGTTTTTAAGAGCCATCGCGACCCCGACTCGCCGCCAACGCGCAGCGATACCCGGAATTCAAATTAACATCGAGCGAGCGGGGTCAAACTGAACCGTCGCGATGAGCTGCACGGGGTCGTGCAGTCGAGAATTTAAAATAAACCTAATTGGAAGCTGCGATGGGGCTGGCAGGTGTCTGGAGGGTCAACGTGGTGTCCCCCAGCAGCTCGTGCTGCTTTTTGCCGCTAAAGCCCGACCCTCGACGAACCGCCGTGGATCGTCCCGTCGGAAACGGCGTCTTGGGGTGCACTCGTGGAGGCTTAATGAGGGGCGGAGGTGGCCGCGCCTCTCTCGGTTCATTCCCTCGTTCCGAAAGATCGAGACCTTGGTCTTCAAACGAAGGGGCCGTCAGCTCTTTTTGCAGAAAGCCCTTGGCACAGGCTGCCCGGCGAGGTGGGGGAGTCCCCGTCCCTGGAGGTGTTTAGAGGTGGTTGAGGTGTGGGGTTGGGGGGGAGCTTTGCAGGGAGGACTCGTGGTTGGACTCGAGCCAACCTGAATGATTCGACGATTCTCTGCAGGATCCCACTGCAGAGACATCCTGACCTTCCTGCAGGTGCCCAGTGCCCGGAGTCTGTAGGAGCCAGAATTCTGAGCTCTCGGGGAGGTAATCTGATTTTATTTTCCCCACCCAGCCGCACGAGCGCACGCCCAAGCGGAGCTGGGCTGTTGCTTGCAGCCTGCGAAGCTTTTCCCCAGCTCAAAACCAAGCCAGGCTGTGGCTGACACTGGAAAGCGAGAGTTTCCTCGCAGGATTCAGCCTTATTTTTCCGATTCTCTAAGACCTTTGGGTGCATTTTGCTTAGGGAAAAAAACCCTTTGACCGAGAGGGTGTCGGAGCCTCCGAGCTTATCGGGAGGGTCAACGTTGCTGCGATGGCTCCCGGGTCCGTTCGCTGCCGTGGCTCCGGCGTCTCCGTTCCGTTCTGTCGCTTCGAAACCCTTGATCCCGTGGCCGATCCGGGGGCGTGGGTTTATTCCTGCTCTTTTTGAGTGTTCCCCAGTTCGAGGGGCTTGGTGAGCGGCTCCTGAGGAAACTGGGACAGGCTTTCTGGATCTGGCAGCCGGGGCGGCGGAACGAATTGCCCCGTCCTTTTTCCCACCCTTAAAATCGGTGATTTGCCTATTTTGAGCGCCGCGTCGAGACGTGCGGCGGCACGGGAGCTCACAGGAGGAGGAGTTTGGAGTTGGCCAGCAGTGATTTTACCCCTTTAAAGGGAGAAAAGGAATTATTTTACTTCTCGGTGTAATTTCTCTCAACCCTTAGCTGCTCCTTTCCCCCTGTAGCTGGTCCTAGCCCTGTTTTTTCTGCTCCTTTTTTGCTCCTTTTTGGCAGAGGGCGAGGCTGACTTGTCAGGGAAGCGAGGAAGGGGGAAGAGGGAACGGCCACCAAAAATAGACGAGCGGATCTTGCCGTGCCCCTCGTATCTCGGGGGCTCTCCGTGGGTACATAAACATGTTGTTGGTTGCTAGGTCTTTACCCGTTGTTATTTTTGGATTCTGGACGCGGTCGCTCCCCAACAGCGAGTCGGCCGCGACGCAGCTGCCTCTAAACGTGCTTCTCAAAAAGATTCTCCCCAACGTCATCCATCTGCTCGCGTCTGGGACAGGTGACACGTTTCTCCCCGACCCCCCTCTTGTCTGAAGGCGAGGAGCGGGGGTAGAGGCAAGCCCCGGCCTCCGAAATGTCCGCCGAAGCCGTCGAGCGATGCCTCGGGTCAGGCTGCCGTGGAATCCGCTCGGGGAAACTCACCCGGGGGCGGCGCCGCGCCGCCAGCCGCTCTTAAAAATCTTCTCATCCCGTTGAAACCCTTGGGGTTGAAAGGGATTATTGAAGCCTGCGTAACAAGACGCCTCCAGCTCGTTAACGCCAGGTAATTAAGACTTCGGCCGTCCTGCCTAAAGCATCTGGAGCCAGAGGTGTGGAAGGAAAGCGGCGGCTCGGGGACATCTCCGCCTGATGCTGCTTCATTTCGGGCTCGACCACCTTGGAGATCTTATCCAAGAGAAGCGTCTGGATTAATCACAGAATTATTGAGGCTGGACAAGACCTTGGAGATCCTCAAGTCCCGACTGTTTGATCCCCTCTCGTTGCCCAAACTAACGGAGGGGCCGGAATATTGGACGTATTGGACTTTCCCCGGCCTCTGCCTCCCCACTCGAGGCCGTTTCGCTTTTTCTAAGTGACACAAATCATCGCTCGGCTCCTAATTC
The DNA here is from genome assembly GCA_020746105.1 of Trogon surrucura. Classification (NCBI taxonomy): domain Eukaryota; kingdom Metazoa; phylum Chordata; class Aves; order Trogoniformes; family Trogonidae; genus Trogon; species Trogon surrucura. The sequence continues at coordinate 753,312 of CM036646.1, forward strand.
CAGCGCTACAGTTACACAGGCCATTGCCTCCAACAATCGTTTGCCTTTTCGAAACCCGCCCTTCATTTGGCCAATTTGTTCCCCTTAAAACCCGAGGTGGACGCTCGCGCGGCGTCCGAAAAAAAAAAAAAAAAACCAAAACGCCGAGCCCAGAACTTTTCACGAGGCCGGAAAATGATTTTTCTTCTTTGCCGTTTATTGTATCCTCTTATCTTGTCATATAATAGAAATAATGTTTATGGCATCGAGGCCTCAGCATCACTTGGCATTTAACCAACCTCAAAAGCAGTTTATTGCTTTGTATACTCGGCCGCCACGACCATTATCCCTTAAATCTCTATTGCTTTGTAATATACGAGGCAACAAATGGCTTCTGCGATTGGTTCGACGCGGAGCCGAAGCTAAGGTGTGTTTTGTAGCTTGTATAATCCAAACGAATATAGATTATTCGCTTTATACGAGTCCTGGCGTAGAGAAAGGGGGGGGGAGGCAAAAATTAAATAAATAATTGGCCCTCTTCTCTTCCCGGGAAGCGGCGAGCTCTCCGTGGCACGGCAAAAACGTGGAGGAGCTCGCGGGATTTCCGCCCCGGGGTGGAATTTCTTCCCCGAAAGGGTTGTCAGGAGTCGGAGCAGGGGATCGAGTCAGCACCCCTGGAGGTGTTTAAGCGAAGGGTGGATGTTGCGTTGAAGGACGCGGCTTAGTGGTGTCGATAGGGCTGGGAAAAGGTTGGCCATGATCATCTTGAAGGTCTCTTCCAGCCAAAACTCTTCTGCGATTGTCATGGTTTGAGCTACAAAACCCAATTCTGGTTGAGTGATTTTTTTACCTTCTAGTTCAGTCTTTCCGGAGATCTCAGAGGGTTTTTCCAGCCTCAATAATTCTGTGATTCCACCAGGATGAGGAACGAGTCTCCTCAGGTCTGTCGGTGGTCGAAAACCCTCGGTGGAAGCCAATCCTTCAAGACGAGCAGTTTGGAGTGAAGCGAGTAGAGGGTTAGAAAGTGCCCGTGCCCCTTCGCTCTCCGTCTTCCTTTTGCCGCAATTTCAAAGCTTGGCTTGGTTACCTTCCTCCTTTCCTCCCAGTTACAAACTAAAGCAAAAGGTACGAAAATATTCCCCGTCTTGAAGCTGCCAGGAGCCACCTCGACTCACGGGACAACGTGAGCCGCCAGCCCCGCCCGGGGCACCGACGTGTCGGGTTTGAACCTGAGCCTGTAAAGAAAAAAATACTCGTGCGTCGATTTAACGGGCCGAGACCTTCGCTCCTGAAGGGAAGCCGGGCAAACCGCCGGAGAAATTCGGAGAGCTCGCGTCGATTCAGTTGAGAAACTTCAGCCCGCTCGGCTCCTGTTAGAGCAAAACCAGGACTTGGGGTGGTTGTTCCGCGGAGTCAGGACGCCCGGTCCTCCAGTAAAATTGTTACTGGTGCTGGCACGGGAGCTGAGCGTGACTGGGTTTGGATGCAGGCGCAGGGGGCGGTTTCCCGAAAGAATTCAGGCTCCCGACGCCGAAAAAATTCTGGTTTAAGAAGGTAGGAGCCATCCCAGCTTTGGAAACCCGAGTCTTTTATTCTCCAGGAAAACGGCTTCGGGCAGGGCTGAGGAAAGAGGCGAGACGAGAGCGGCGCTCGCCGCTGCCCCGCCCAGGGTTACGCGACACGACGGGCGTCAGGTCTCAGCTCTGAGGGTCCCCAAATGCCCGGGACCCCCGACGCTGTGGGGCTGGATACAGTCCCCATCCCCTCCAGGTACCCTCAGGAAGGTGACGTGCCCGAAAAAAAAAAAAGGGTCGGTCCCCTCTACCGGCCAAATACTCAAATGAAAACCCGTGGATCTCGACGACGGAGCGAGGATTAAACCCTTCCCCGGAGCTTCGTCGTCGTGCCGGGGCGCAGACGTGCAAAGTCACGTACGTGTTGCGTCCCCGCTGCCCCCGAGCGATTCGAAGAGCCGAGCCGTAAACTAGAGCTCCCTTCCTGCTTCTATTTATTTATTTTAACGCGACGGCTGAAGCTCGCCACCGAGGAACATCCTGGCCGCCCGCGCCCCGCTCGCATCCGCGGCTTTTTTAATTATTTGGAGCTGAAATTAAACTCGGCGGAGAGGCAGCTCGCTTCTAACGGTCTCCTGGTTTGCGGGAAGGCAGGTTTCCCCGGAATTAATTATTTATTTTGAATTAAAACCTTTACGGCTGCTGGTACCTGCACGTGGAGCAGATGCCGCCCCGATCTTATTTACGGCGCGAGCTGGGCCCGCGTCAAAAGAGCGGTTGCCTCCAGTTAACTCTTGAGGTTGTTGGCACCCGAAGAATTAATTGGAATTGTTGCCAGCGGAGCAAAACGCCGTCTCCTGCCCGAAGTATTTTTGTAGGGGTTGGGGTGGGGGGGAGGCGAGGGGCAGGGAAAAGCGGATTTGGAATAATCACGAGCTTCCGAAGGGCGCCTGAAACCGGGAAACGGTTTGGGTTTTACGCTCCTATAACTTAAAAAACGGGCCCAAACCAATTTCAACCAAATTGGGTAATAAAAAATATTGCTCCTGGGCTGAGCCCCTCTATGCCAAGTTCTAGGCTAGAATGAATTTTTATGACCAAATTATAAACCCCTTAGAAATGAAGGCTTCGGATGGAAATGTTGACAGACCTTTAACTACAAAAGCGCTGTAATAGAACTTTTTTTTTTCCTATAAAATGGCTGGTTTATAATTAAAACCCAAATATTATTTAATAGCGGCGTCTCCTGTAACTTGAAAAATCTTCCTGTGCCTGGGATTCGCCGCCAGGGCTGAGGCCGCCGGCTCCGCTTCGCCTTTGCGACACGCGCTCGTCGCCGAACCTCCGCGGACGCTCGTTCTCCCCGACGGGAATTTGGCTCTGGCCGGATTTCCAAAAAAAAAATCCAAAATAAAACCCGCCCGGGTGGCAAGAAGGGACGCGCCGGACCTCCTGCGACGAAACCGCCGCCGCCTCGACTTTGGAAGCGCCCGGTGGGTCCTTCTTTGCGGGAAAAACGCGTTTGCGTCCCCTCTGGCTGACGAGGTGTTTAATTAGGAGTCGCGTTTTGGGAGCGAGAGCGAGAAAAGGCGCTTTTTTTTTTTTAACTTTCTCCTACCCAAAGGCTTTGGGGAGGGCTCGACCAGCCCCCAGCCCTCCCTGCCACCCTGGGGGTGGGTGCTGGGCTCCTCTCACCCCCCGCCCAGCTCTCTGCCCCCTTTCCCCGACTCCCCGATTCCTCTTTTCCGCCGCCCCGCAGCCGTTTTGGGGGGATGCCGGGGTTGTTGCGCCACCGGGTTCCTTGGGCCGGCTCGAAAGTGGAACCGGCGTAACGGTTCCTGTGCGGGGCGTCCCCTTTTCCTGCGGCTTTTTCTCGCTTCCCCGCTCTCATTTCACACCCGAAAAAAAACCTTCCCCGTTGTAACCCTGCCCTAAAACACCTTCTTGTGCACGTGAAGTCTTCTCCAGCCTCTAATTCGGGGATTCTCGGGCCAGCCTGTGCTATCAAGGGTGCAGGGACCCACCACATCTCCTGAATTTCAGGGCAAGGCGTTTCGTGTCGGGTTTTATTTCATTTTTTCAAGGAAAATCGGGTGGGTTCGTAGGGAAACCCACGACGCTGCGAGCCCTGGGGGGCACCGCAGCAGCTTTTCCCTCCTGCACAGGGACAACCACGACCTGGCACAGCCTCCCCTAAAGCCGGGCTGCCGGGGGGGGCTCTTTTACAGGGCGAGCACCGAAGCACAATTTACCCTTGAAGCGTCGTTATCTGTGTTTTAGGCCGTCGCCGCGTCCTCCCCCTGCGCGCGGCGCGAGGATTCGACGGGCGGAAGGCGTCTGGAAGCCGCGGTGGACGCGCTTGATGAGGCTCTGCCGCGTATTTCAATGAAAAACCTCCCATCTGCTCGATGAAATATTATCTCTGGGTTTGTTGGGTCGGTTTTTTGGGTTTTTTCCCCCTCTCTGCTCGCTAGCGTGAAGTGGTTTATCACAAACGTAGGGGAGATAAGTCACCGACTCGTGTCAGTTCCTTCCGAGCTGGGATTTTCTCAGAAATGTCTGGGCTGGCTCTGGAGGTGTAGAGAGGTTGGCAAATCTTTTTTGCCTTTGCTCCGTCGTCTCGGAGACCGAGAACGCCTTTAAAACACGCGGGAGCCGGCGTTACCGCGGGTCCCGGCAACGAAAACGCCGAGCGGAGGATGAGCGGGGCCGCAGAGCCGCTCTCGCGTCGCTTCGTTAGCGTCCGTGCTCGTTTTGGCGTTCGAAAAAAGTCCGTGAGGCCGTTCGCGACGAGTCAAACCCATTTCACGTGGCCAAGAACGGGTCGACTCGCCCTTTTGGTCGCAAATCGCGGTGGAAAACCGCGTCTTCCACGGGGTTTCGTTATTTTTTTACCGCCTTTTTTGAGGTGACGGGACGGTTTCCGCTCCCCGTAGCGACGGGGCGATGAGGAGAGAGGGGTTCCCCTTTTTCTTGGCAGGGGGAAGGCGATCAGGGCTGCAAAAATACCCGCGGAAGAACGCGGCCAAGGGTTTCTTCTCTTTTTTTTTGACGTCAAGTAGTTTCACAACTTGCAACGAGCTCGTCGCAGCCCGGTCCTTCCCTAAATCTCGCGCTCTAGAGCGAAAAACGCAAAGGGCGGGCACTGCCGTAAATGGAGCCGGGCTCTTTTATGGACTTGAAAAAGCTTCCTTGTGCTCTTGAGCTTTGGATGGGAGCAAAAAAAATACCCCAAACCTGCTCTCGCAACCGGGCACGAACCCGGGGCTCGTCGAGTCGAACCCCGCGTGATTATTGAGCTCAAGAACTGCAAAAAACTTGCCCTCGTCCCCGCCCTGCGGTGGCCAACACCGCCCTTCGTCAAGCGTAGGAGAAAATAAGGTTCGGGAGGGTTGACCGGGGGACGAGGGATGATGAAGACTCAAGCAAAACCTTGGGATTGGGTTTTTCCTGCCTTTCGTGAGCTCCGTTTTCTTTTTTTCCGGGCCGGCCAGATATTTCCTTACGTTAAAAACCTCTTTGCTGGGTTGGCTTTTTTTTTTTTGCGTGTGTGCGTGTTACTCAAAGCTTCGCTTTTTGCTCATCTCTGCAAAAACGCTTTTGGATTTTACTGCCCGAGCGCGGTTGCGGCACAAAGGCCTCGTTATGGTGCGGCCGCGTTTGATTCTCAAGGAGGCGCCTGAGTTTGCAGGATTTTTCTCTCCCTTCCTCGCGTAAAACCCAACCGAGCTGTCGCTTGGGGATTTAAAAAAACCAACCAGGGGCGACCCTACCTGGGACTCCTGTCTGGAAAACGATGGGAGAAAGACCAAGCAGGTCGCAGGCTCATAATTATTTATTTCCCTACAGCATTTATTTCACTATCTCAATAACCAGGGGGATTTTTATTTGGGTTTTTCCCCCCTCCCCGAGCCCGTTTCCCTTATTCACTTCCCCAACGAGGCACGACCGAGCTTTGCAAAGACACGGGGAGGGCGGCCGGTGCCGGGTAATCGGAAAAGCAGCTAAAATCCTCTTTTTTTTTTTTTTTTTTCCCTCCCGAGGATGCTGGCCGGGGCATTGTTGGCTGGCGGCGGCCGCTCCGCCCCTCTGCGGCAACCGCAGTCGCCCGCTGGATGCGGCTCTTCCCGGCCGCGGTGACGCCGGAGCGGGAGCCGCCGCGTCCTTTGGGAGAAACCTCCCCCCCTCCCCGGGAACGAAAAACCCCCAAAAAACCAACCCCCCAACCCTCTGAGCTGTAACATCTCCGCTTCTTTCTATATTTCATGTGAGATACGAGGGCGAAACGCACAATAAGGGATTTCTTTTTGCTTTTTTTTTTAAAGCTTTAAAGGGGTTTTTTTCGGCTTCTCGCCCCTTCGCGGGAGAACGTTCCTTAAAGAGCCGCTTCTCGGGTCGAGGCGTCCCAATTCCCGACGAAATAAATTTATTTCGAGCGGCTCTTTTGGCCGCGGGAGGTTGGGAAAGGGCTGATGGATCGGCCGCGGCGGCTCGAGGAGAGGGGGGGGGGGACTTGCGGCGCTGGAGCTGCACAAAGCGCTGGCGAGGGGAGAGAGAGAGAAAGGGGAGGAAAAATAATTAAAAAAAAAAAGAAAAAGCACCTCTCGAGCTTTTTCTTTAGAGATCGGAGCACGTGGCCCGTCTGCCGAAATCCCCTTTGTGCACAGAATATCTATTATATATATTATGTATATTTTATATATTATATGTACTATATATAGTGTATATATACGATACTACATTATATATAATATATATAATATATATAATATATATAATATATATAATATATATAATTTACAATTACATATAATATATAATATATAATATATAATATATAATATACATAATATATAATTATATATTAATATAGAATATAGAATATAGAATATAGAATATATAGTATAGAATATAGAATATAGAATATATAGTATAGAATATAGAATATAGAGTATCTATATACTATTCTTTATTATATATACTATATATACTATCTATACCATATATTATATATATTATATATAGTATATATACTATATATACTATATATTATATATACTCTATATGCTATATATTGTATATATAATATATACAAGATATACACAGTATATATTATATATTATGTATAATATATATTATGTATATTACATGCTTTTTATATATGTTTACATATTATATATAGAAATATTATATATTTTAATTTCTTTTTTTCCCCCCTCTCGCCCGGCCGAGCGAAACCGTTTGGAGGAATCGAAGCTTAAGCAGATCCTTGGCAGGAAAAATATAAAATCAGGGCTCGGCAACGTCCCCAAAGTGATCGGCGGCGGCGGTAAATCCGGGGAGGAGCGCGGCGTCGCCTTCCTTTAACGCCTGCGGAACGCCGCGAGCTGCGGAGCCGCCGCCGTCAAATCGTTTTTGCGAGGCCGGATTAGAACGATAAAAACGCTCAAGTCCCTCCGATTCCCCCCCTCACCCCGGAGGGTAAAGGTGGAGACAATAAAAGAATTGTTCGGGGAGGGGCTGGGAGGGTTTGGCGGCGCTGCCCGACGGGCTGGAAATTCATCTCGGCGCTAAACGCAATTAAACCCGGCCGGCCGAACGAGGTTTCGCGCAAGGAAAAAAGCAACGTTTGGAGTTTTTTTGGCCCCCGACCTCTGGCGCTGTGGGTCCCGCCGCTACTTTTAGGCGGAGAAAAGGGATTTTATTTTGCGGGGCGAGGCAGGAGTTGTGGGGAATTCAGAGCGTCGCGGGCTTAAACCCCCTTAACGGGAGGTTTTCCCCCAGATTTAATGACTCGGGCGCGGAAAAGCTCGTTTGTAAGGTTAAATATCCCAAGGGGAGCGGATTTTAAGCAATCCCCCTGGAAAACTTAAGGAGAGGCTCATCCCTTCGCTCACGTTTATCTTCCCTTTCGCCTTTTTTCTTATTTTCACGTCCCTTCGCTCGCGTTTCTCTTCCCTTTCGCCTTTTTCCTTCTTTTGCAGCCGCTCTCCTGCCTTCCCCGTGGCTTCTGCTACCCGCGATGTTTCGCTGGCAGCGCCGAAAAGCCCCTTCGTGGGCTTCGACGTCTTAATTCCACCTCCCGCCCGTGTAAAACCCGCAAAATTCCCCTCCTGGCCGGGGGCGTTAACCCGAGCTTTTGTTTCTGGGGCTGGGGGAGGCGTTTTCCGCGCCCGGCCGAGGCCGTAAAAACCGACTCGGCGCTCGCCGCCGCGTTCGCTCGCCTCCCTTTTAAGAGCCTTGCGCTGCTTCCGATGCTCGGAAGAAAATTTCGCCGCGGTTTTTTTGTCCCCGGGAGGGTTTTATTACCCGCAGCCCGGAAAAAAGAGACCCCCGAAGCTGCGAGTGAAGCGGTTTTGGTGACCTGGGCTGTCGATATTTCTGCCTCGCTGAATCATCACCCGCTTGGCACCTCGCCGGGGGTCATCTGGGAGGGGGGACACACCATCGATTAAACCCCACGGGTGGAAAAAAAAAGCTGCTTGCGTGGCGTTTGCCTCTCTCTCCTCTGATTTTTCTTGCTCTTAGGGTTTACCCGCTTAATTTTTATTAAATTAATTTTTATTTGCAGGTGCAGAGCGACATTAAAAGGGTTTCCCATTAGCCAGGAGCCGCTAGAAGCGAGCAAAAGCCCCCGGTTGTGGTCAGGGAGGTGGAAAAGCTTTTGGTGGGTGAGAGCTGGGAGCTCCCCGTTTGGGCTGCGAGAAGAACGAGGAGACTCTCGCTCCCCCCCGAATAAAAAACAACCCGGGGAAGCCGACGCGGTTGCGGCTGGGTCGGGGAGATGCGAAAGCGCCGGGTTCTCGAGAGATCTCCCGGGCGCAGCTGGAGGCGGGAGAAGATTTAGACCCCCCTCGGCTCGGAGAAATCGTAAATCTCCGCCGAGAAGAGGGTCACGGAGAACCTCATCAGGGTGGGAGCAGCAGCGCCGCGTTAATATGCCCATAAATCTACCTGTTCCGATAAAACAGGTGGCTCTGCCAAGAGACAAAAATAGGCGAGCGCTTGGCTTCTTTTTTTTTTTTATTTTTCCCCGCTGCCGCCGATCTCCTTTCAAAAGCTTCATTACCGCCGCGCGCTGACATCCGGCGTCTTGCCGGGGTCCGTCGTTGGGTTTTTCCGGAACGCAGAGCCCGGCTTTGCGGAACGGCAAAAAGAGCAGCTCGGCCAAAAATCTCTGCGAGAGCCCGGACGCGTTTTCGCGCCGCAAAGCTCGTTGTGCCAGACCCCTCTTATTTCTTCCAGCTCCTTTCCGAACCCAAGGAGCCGTAAATCTCAGTTTGCCTCCGGCGGTCGGTGCCTTCCCGCTGATCCTCCCCATCTACCACCCTCGTTTTAACCCTGCCTGGGCGGTGCCCACAAAAAAAAAACCCCAAAACCACCTTTTTTTTGGGGGCCGTAAAGCCTGGAAGGAGAGGGCGCCGCCCAAACCTCTCAGGCGAGACCAACTTTCAACCTCCGCTCCCCTCGACCTTGGAGAATTTCCTCCGGGGAGGGGGTCGGATCGGAGCCGAATCCGTGGCTGGGGTCCCTTCGGCTCTTCCCAAGGTAAGAGCGGAAAAGGAGGACGTCGCCCACCGGCTCCGCCGCCACCGCCTCGGCTGCGAGGCAGCCGCCCCACCCCTGGTTTCGACTCGTTTCTGCCGCCTCGAAGCTCGTCGCGCCGCGTTTCCGAACTCCGGAGCTTCTGCGCGTCCTCCGGCACCCGCTGCCGAAGCCTCTCCTTGCCCCTGCGCTACCGCCGGGCTCGGCCACCACCCAGAGGGGTTTTTTTATTATTATTTTTTCTTTCTTTTCTCAAAGATCCCCGCGCGGCGCCAACCCTCCGGCCTCGTAGCCAAATGAATCGCTTCCAGTCCGGATTTAATTCTTTCTCCGTGTACTCGGAGAAGGAGGTTCCTGCTATTCTTTGCCTTTCGCTCTCTGAATGATCTCTCTCGCCCGCCCCGCGGTGCTCGTTTGCTCCCAGATTATTCATTCAGGAGCAGGAAGGGTGACTCGTGGTAAAAGAGCGGAGGCTTGCAGGGGGAAGGCAGGAGCCCAGATTGGGTTTCTGTGGTAGATCTCAAGTCTTTTGGGGGGGGGGGGATTTTTTCCCCTCCTGCCCAGTCTGACCCTCCCCATCGCCGTTTGCAGCCGTTCCCTCTTGTTCTGCCGCCGATTCCCCGTGAGAAGAGCCCAGCCCCAACCTCTCCACACCCTCCTTTCAGGTGATGAGACCTCCCCTCGACCCTCTTCAAACTCAACACCCCCCAGCTCCTCCGATCGTTTCTTGCAAGATTTATCCTCCAGGCCCCTTCCCCGGCTCCGTCTCCCTCCTCTACGCTCGCTCCAGCCCCTCGAGATCTTTTGGATCGAGATGAAATCGGACAATCCCTTCCCTCCTCCTTCAGGAATTCCGCGGCGGCGCGGGAGGAAAAGGGTAGAATCAGGGGGACAAGCCCCCTGATTCTACCCTTTTCCTCCCGCGCCGCCGCGAAACTTCCCAAACCTCCCAGCCCTGCCGTAGAAATTCCTCTGCCCCTTTTCCCCCGTCTCTCTTCCCTTTGTGCCGGCGAAGAGCAGCCGCAATCGCCTTTGTTAATACATTTTCTTCCTTTCTCCGCAGCGTTTCTCGCGCCGCTCCGGCTCGCTCGCCTTCCTAACGCCCTCGTGAAACCTTTCCCCCTTTTCTCTTTTTTTTTTTTTTTTTTTGTTCCGGCTGGTAGGTAAGGGCGAGAATTGATGGCTCGCCCAAGGTCACACTGAAAAACCTGTGGCGCTGCTGGGATTCGAGCCGGGGACGTAACAATGATTCACGTCCGCGCTGGAGCGATCTGGGGCTTCCCACGGGGCCGGCGCGGATCCGGAGGCTTCGAGCCGCCGACGTTCGCCGGCTCCACCCCCTCGCTCACCTCCGTTAATTACCGCTGGGCCTCTCCTCTTAACTTATGTGGCAGTGGTAATTAATACAACGGGCTTTAATAACCTTCCGCTTTTCGCTTGGCTTTTTTTTTTCAGCGAGGCTGAGCATGCTCCACCGTGTGGAAGTAAATAATTATTGCGTCTCCAGGTCGCCGCCCGTTAAGCCGCCGCCTGACGATGCTCGCCAGGACCCGTCGGACTCCTCGGGGCGTCCGTCCCCCCTCGAGCGGAGGAGGAGGAGGAGGAGGAGGGTATCAGGGTCCGCTCTTGCGTAGAGGGGAGACCTGTCGGAGGTTTGAGGAGCCTGACGTTTGTCTCCCGTCTCTCCTTACGCCGGGAGTTGCTGGCGTCCAGCAGCTTCGTGACGTCCGTGCGATACTTGAAATTTTCAAGCCGTTGCTTTTGCTCTTGTTGCCAGTTTTGCAAGGGGGGGGAAGTGACTCTGCACATATTTCAATATACAGAGAGCTAGTAGCTATCCTCGGGTTGGACTAGATCATCCTTGAGGTCCCCTTAATCTGTAATTCTGTGGTTCCCAGCTCAGGTTCGGGCTATAATTCCAGTGGCTGTCCCAGAACGAGTCACGGAGGGCTCCTCGGCTGCGGGACCGGGGCAAAACGAGGGGCTGCTTCCCTCCCGGGTTCTCCACAAACCACCTCAACCATCTGCTGCTTTGCTTTTTAAAAAGGAGGGAAGGTTGGTTCGTGGTCCCGTCGTTGCGCCGCAGAGGAATTCCTCGGTGGGTGCACGGGTTGGCTTTGACGCCTGAAGCGCCCCGTGTCCAACCCGGGTTAGATCCTGCTGGGATAAATCCCCGCCGGCTGTTCCAGAGGCTGGGCAGGTTTCTTTTCCCTGCACCCAGTTGGGTTTTTTTCCTGCACCCAGTTGGGTTTTTTCCCTGCACCCAGTTGGGATTTTCCCTGCACCCATTTGGGTTTTTTCCTTACACTCAATTGGGTTTACTTCTGCACCCAGTTGGGTTGTTTTGCCTGCACCCAGTTGGGCTTTTTTCTGCACCCAGTTGGGTTTTTTGTCTGCACCCAGTTGGGCTTTTTTTTGCCCCCAGTTGGGCTTTTTTGTGCACCCAGTTGGGTTTTCTTCTGCACCCAGTCGGGTTTTTTCTGCACCCAGTTGGGCTTTTTTCTGCACCCAGTTGGGTTTTTTCCCTGCACCCAGTTGGGTTTTTTGTCTGCACCCATTTGTGTTTTTTTCTGCACCCAGTTGAGGTTTTCTTCTGCACCCAGTTGGGTTTTTTCTGCATCCAGTTGGGGTTTTTCTGCACCCAGTTGAGGTTTTCTTCTGCACCCAGTTGGGTTTTTTCTGCATCCAGTTGGGTTTTTTCTGCACCCAGTTGGGTTTTTTGTCTGCACCCAGTTGGGTTTTTTGTCTGTAACCAGTTGGGTTTTTTTGTGCACCCAGTTGAGGTTTTCTTCTGCACCCAGTTGGGTTTTTTGTCTGCACCCAGTTGGGTTTTCTTCTGCACCCAGTTGGGCTTTTTTTTGCCCCCAGTTGGGCTTTTGTCTACACCCAGTTGGTTTTTTTCTGCACCCGTTGATTTTTATCCGCCCCCAGACTCTGCTCCCCCTGGGCGCTCTGCAGACGGAGGACACGCTGTGTCCGTGAGACTTTATTAAAAAACCCAAAACCCCCCAAACCCCCCAAACGTGAGGTCGAACGCGGAGTTTATGGCGGAGTTTGCCCCCGTGTCCTTGGCCCAACGCTTCCCTCCGCCGTGAGCCGGAGGCCAGATGGTTGCTGCCTTCCCCCCTGCCGAAACACCTGCATTTCAGCGGAGGGGCATGTGCGTGAGAAGCCCTTTGGGATGAGGGAAGCTATAGAAATGTAAATTAAATTATTTACCTACTCCGAGTTAAACGCTCTGCCCTTCTGGCCAAGGAGGAACCGGGACGAGCTCCAGAACCTGCTTTAATTCTGCGTTTAAATCACGGGGAACTTTGTGGAGCTGACGCCCTCCGGGATTTGAGGTTGTTCTGCGATAACCGGCTCAGACGCCCCGAGCAACGCGAAACCCGAAGGCACCTGGTTCTCTCTGAGCATTAAAAAAGAATTGAAAAAGCCGCATTTTTGCGGTTTGCGCAGCGTTCGTCCCAAACAAAACGTTGGTTAAAGGGGTTTTTTTGGCTTTTCGGATGCGGCTTCCCAACGCCCTCAAGTCGCGGATTCTTTTTTTTATTTTTTCTTGAAACGGGGGGGACGCGAATTAACGGCGGGGCAGGACGTAGGCGGACGTTGGAAGCCAAAGGCAAGAGCCGCCTGGGTTCCCTCGAGCCAAAAATCACATTTGGAGGTTTAATCTCCGCGTGCTTTGCTGCCCCATGGCTTTTTCTGCTTTTTTACAACCCCCCGGGCGAGCAGAAATGAGCTTTTCCCGCTGCCCCGGGGCTGGGGAAGGACGCTCGACGCCCCGACGCTCCGCGACCGAGCATCCCGCAGCGGCCGCCGAGCTGAAACCTCCCCCCCTCCACTCCCTGGGGATTTTTTTAATTTTTTCTTTCTCTCGGGCTGGGGTGACCCGAGCTCGGCGCGGGGGCGTTCTCGGCGTGAAGCCCACCCCCCTCCGTCAGAAGGCTTTGTGCTCGAGCGAGGAGCGGAAGAGCTCTCCAAATGTTGGGGTTTTTTTTCCCATTTGGGTGGGTTTTTGTCCTTAAATTCCCTCCTAAACCTCTTCTTCTCCTTCAGACCGATGCTCACTCTCTTCCCTCCTCTCGCAGGAGGACGCTGCCGCCCAAACCAGCTTCCAGAAGCGCTCGGTGACCGGAGCTGCTTTCGAAACCACGGTGGGAGCGACTGGGCTCCGAGCTCTTCTGAAACCTGAGCGGCGAAGCCGAAATCTCGATGGCTTTGTCCCTCTCGTAAGTGCAAAAATCCAAAAAAAACAGGTGACGTGGCCGCGTCCTTTCAACCCGACGGCGTTTTACGTCTCCTGATGTCTCCGTTCCGATGGAAACGGGGATTTGCTGTGGTCCCCGGGCGGACGATTATAAATGGTCCCCCCCCGGCCTTTCAAATCTATGAATCACGCCGGGATCTGGGCACTTTACGCCCATTAGCGAATTAATCCTTAACGGCCTCTCCGCCAGTTATCGGTCGCTCAGCTGGGAAACGGGGAGGGGGATGGAGCCCAGCGCCGCGACTCGATTCGGGGGGGGGGTCACATCACTCACCGCCGACCTTTGGGTCCCCAACCCTTGGGGACACCCGTGACCCCGCATTAGTCCCCTTGTGCCCAGCCAAGGGGGGAGCTAAAAATCCATCTCGGCTCCGTCACGGCGCTGGGGATGGCTACGGGGTGGGCGGGGGGCAGCATCTCCCTTTGCTCTTCTCCCCAAAAATAGGAAACGTGGGACCCCAAAGGGAAGCAAAGCAGATGCTGGCACCCCCCTGCTGGGCGTCGGAAGCGGTTCCTTTGCGACACCGGTGACTTTGAGCTCGGCTCAGCCTTTCGCCTCGGTTGCACGCGCCGGTTCCTTTCGTTCCCCGCCGCCGGCCGCGTGTTTCTCGAAGCGCAGAATCACAGAATGTCAGGGATTGGAAGGGACCTCAAAGATCATCCAGTCCAACCCCCCGGCCAGAGCAGGATCACCTACAGCGGAGCGCACAGGGAGGCGTCCAGGCGGGTTTGAACATCTCCAAGAAGGAGATTCCACACCCTCCCTGGGCAGCCTGTGCCAGTGCTCGGTCACCCTCACAGTAAAGAAGTTTTTCCTCATATTTTTATGGAACCTCCTGTGTTCCAGCTTCCACCCATTGCCCCTTGTCTTGTCAGTGGACGCCGCTGAAAAGAGCCCGGCTCCATCCTCCTGACATTCCCCCTTGACATATTTATCAACATCCATGAGGTCACCCCTCAGCCTCCTCTTCTCCAAGCTAAAGAGCCCCAGCTCCTTCAGCCTTTCCTCACCAGGGAGATGCTCCACTCCCTCCACCATCTTTGTGGCTCCAATAATAACCGCGGCGAAGGTCGGAGCAGCCTCGCGGCGTCCCCCCGCCTTGACGAGAGCTCGGAGGAGGAGGCAGGGTCGGCTCCTCGCCCCTTTGAGCATCGACGCTCGCGCTTTCCCCGAGGAAAATCAGCTTTTCCCAAGCCCGTGGGATGGTTCGTGCCATTGGAGCCCACGTTAAACCAGAATTTTAGCCGGCTCTGCCCTCTCAAAATTACCGCCGAGGTTAAAAACCGGCCGCCGCGGGGTTGGGTTCTTCTTTAACGCACCCGTGGGGCTTCACCCGGAAAGAAAAACCCACCCCCAAGCCCTCGCAGCGTCTCGTTTCGGGGGGCAAAAAAGAAATCTCCTGCCTCCAGCTCCAGCGTTTCAGCCTCGCGCGTTTATCCCGCGGCGCCTGCTCGAAGGGAGACGGCGCGTCGGTGCGGCTGGCGGCATTGTGTCCCGTTAAATAAAGATTTTTTTTTTTTCTTTAAATGAGCCCATTTATTCCTCGGCGCTGTCACGGTAAAGAATGCGGAGCGGCCGACGCCGCGGCTCCCAAAAATCTGAAAAACCCCAGCCTTGATTTTACCCAAACCCCAAAAACCGCCCATCCCAGGAAGGAAAAAACCCAAAAAAAACCCCCAAAATCGGGGCGGTTTAACCTCTTTTTTTTTTAATTCTTTTTTTTTTTTTACGCTCTGCATCTTCTTTTTTGATTTAATTCCGCCAACGGTCGGGCTGAAATAACGCCGCGCTGACGGGAGGAGATTAAATATTAAAGCCGCTGCTGCGGCTTTAACTCATTCTATTTTATTTTTTTTTTTAATTTTTTTTTTTTTTTTTCACCCCTCCCTGCTCTTCCCTCTTTATTCCCCCCTCCCTCCACCTCCTCGTGCTTTTCTCCTCGGTGTAAAACGACATGATTTAGGACCCGAACGCCAGACTCAGCCTCGAGGTTTTCGCCGCTCGCGAGGAAGATCTATTGCGGTTCCGCGCGCGGGGAAGGGGAGAGCTCCCGAAGCCGCCGAGACCCGCATAAAGATGTTAAATAGAGCCGTAACGCAGCAAAAAGCACCTCAGGAATAGAAAAAAAATAGAAAAAAAAATTTAAAAACCACCCCACGGAGCGGGAAAATAAATCCGCCGAGCTCCAGGTTGGGCTGAATCTCCCCTTTTTCTTTCCCCCGCTCCAAAACGGAGGCAGAAAATTGGGATTTTTCTTCCTTTTCCGATTTTTTTTTATCCCTCTGCGCAGCAGCAGCTGCTGAATATTCATCCCCACGCGGCGGGGGAAAAAAATAAATCTGATTTATTTTGCCCCCAGAACCCCCCTATTTCCTGCCGCCTCGCGAGCGGGTTTTTGGGGTCGGAAATGGGATTTTTTTCCCGGGGCGAAAAGGAGGCTGGAAATTGGGAATCGGCGGCGGCGAGACAATAGGAAACCTGGGGAAAAAAAGAGAAAAACCCTGACCCAGATGTGTGTCGTTATCGAAAACCTCGGGAATTTTTAATTAAGGTTTAATTAGGGAGCAAAGCGGGGGGGGGGGGAAGCTGGTGGGCACGTGCCCGGCCGGAAAATCTCTGATTTTTTGGAATTTGAGCCCCGAAAATGAGTCAAAAAGTATCTTGTGGTGGGGAAATCGCTTTTTGGGACACGTTTGGGTGAGTTTTGGGGGGGGGTTGTGGTTTTTTCCCCCCTCTCTGGCCCAGGAGGGCGCGTGGAAAACGCGGCTTCGCTCGATTTTTAAGGAAAAAAGGGGGAAAAAAAAAGGGAAATCGGGTCGTAAATAAAGGGTCACGAGGGCGTCGTGCTCGGGGGGTGCAGAAACGGGCGCCCGCGGGGCTGGGGAGGGGGAAAAAGAAGGGAAAAAAGGGGAAAAAAGGAAGAAAAGGAAGGGAAAAAGGGAAGAAAAGGAAGGGGGAAAGGGAAGAAAAGGAAGGGGAAAAGGGAAGAAAAGGAAGGGGAAAAGGGAAGGGAAAAAGGGAAGGGGAAAAATGAAGGGAAAAGAAAAAAGGAAGGGAAAAAGGCAAGAAAAGGAAGGGGAAAAGGGAAGAAAAGGAAGGGGAAAAATGAAGGGAAAAGAAAAAAGGAAGGGAAAAAGGGAAGGGGAAAAATGAAGGGAAAAGAAAAAAGGAAAAAGGAAAGGGGAAAAAGAAAAGGAAAAAAAGAAAGGGAAAAAGGAAGAGAAAAAAAGGAAGGGAAAAAATGAAGGGAAAAAAGAACGGGGAAAAAATGAAGGGGAAAAAAAAGGATGGGGAAAAAGGAAGGGAAAAGAAAAAATGAAGGAAAAAGGGAAGGGGAAAAAGAAAAGGAAAAAAAGAACGGGAAAAAGGAAGGGGAGAAAGGAAGGGGAAAAAGGAAGGGGAAAAACAATGGGAGAAAATGAAGGGGAAAAACAACGGGAAAAAATGAAGGGGAAAAAAGGATGGGGAAAAAGAAAAGGAAAAAAACAAAGGGAAAAACGAAGGGGGAAAATGAAGGGAAAAAATAAAGGGAAAAAAATGAAGAGGAAAAAGGAAGGGAAAAAATGAAGGGAAAAGAAAAAACGAAGGGGAAAAAGAGGAAAGGGAAAAAGAAAAGGGGGAAGAACAAAGGGAAAAAAAACAAAGGGGAAAAGGAAGGGGAGAAAGGAAGGGAAAAAAGGAAAGAGAGAAAGACAAAGGGAAGAAACAAAGGGAAAAAGGAAGGGAAAAGAAAAGACGAAGGGGAAAAAAGGAAAGGGAAAAAGAAAAGGGGGAAAGAACAAAGGGGAAAAAAAACAGGAAAAAAAGGAAGGGAAAAATGAAGAGAAAAAAAAGGAAGGGAAAAAACAAAGGGAAAAAAAGGAAGGGAAAATGAAGGGAAAAAAGGAAGGGAAAAGAAAAAATGAAGGGAAAAAGGGAAGGGGAAAAAGAAAAAGGGGGAAGAAGAAGGGAGGGAAAAAAGGGGGAAAAAGGGGAAAAGAAGTGAAGGGGGGGAAAAGAGGGAAAAGAAAAAAGGAAGGGGAAAAACAAAGGGGGAAAGAAAAGGGGAGAAAAAAGGGAAAATAAACAAAGGGGGAAAAGGAAGGGGAAGAAGGAGGGGAAAAGGAAGAAGGAAGGGGGAAAGGAAGGGGAAAAGGAAGGGGAAGGAGGAAGGGGAAGAGGAAGGGGAAAAGGAAGGGGAAAAGGAAGGAGGAAGGGGGAAAGGAAGGGGAAAAGGAAGGGGGAGGAGAAAGGGGAAGGAGGAAGGGGAAAAGGAAGGGGAAAAGGATGGGGAAAAGGAAGAAGGAAGGGGGAAAGGAAGGGGAAAAGGAAGGGGGAGGAGAAAGGGGAAGGAGGAAGGGGAAAAGGAAGGGGAAAGGAAGGAGGAAGGGGAAGGAGGACGGGGAAAAGGAAGGGGAAAAGGATGGGGAAAAGGAAGAAGGAAGGGGGAAAGGAAGGGGAAAAGGAAGAAGGAAGGGGAAGGAGGAAGAAGGAAGGGGAAGGAGGAAGGGGAAAAGGAAGAAGGAAGGGGGAAAGGAAGGGGAAGGAGGAAGGGGAAAAGGAAGGGGAAGGAGGAAGGGGAAGAAGGGAGAAGGAAGGGGGAAAGGAAGGGGAAAGTAAGGGGAAAAGGAAGGGGAAAAAGGAAGAAGGAAGGGGAAGGAGGACGGGGAAAAGGAAGGGGGAAAGGACGGGGAAAAGGAAGAAGGAAGGGGGAAAGGACGGGGAAAAGGAAGGGGAGGAAGGAAGGGGAAAGGAAGAAGGAAGGGGAAAGGAAGGGGACAAGGAAGGGGAAAAGGCCGGGGAAGGAGGGCGGGGAGAAGGGCGGGGCGGGCGCGGGGCAGGCGCAGGGCTCCGTCCCTCCCGCTGCAGTTCCGGGTGGAATCTCCCCAAAACACGGAATTTCCCCCCAAAAATCCCGACTCAGGTCGCCCGATCCCTGAAAAAAAAGGCGGCGGAGCTGGGCGTTGTCCTGGCAAAAATGATAATAAATGGAATAAAAGGTCAAAGAATCCAGGGGGTGAAAGGTCAGATAATCGAGGGGGGGAAAAAAAGGGTGAATGGGGTGAAAAAGGAAAGAAAAAATGGAATAAAGAAGGAAATAAGTGGAATAAAGAAGGAAATAAATGGAATAAAGAAGGAAATAAATGGAATAAAGAAGGAAATAAATGGAATAAAAAAGGAAATAATAAATGGAATAAAAAAGGAAATAAATGGAATAAAAAAGGAAATAAATGGAATAAAAAAGTAAATAATAAATGGAATAAAAAAGGAAATAAATGGAATAAAGAAGGAAATAAATGGAATAAAAAAGGAAATGATAAATGGAATAAAAAAGGAAATGATAAATGGAATAAAAAAGTAAAGAATAAATGGAATAAAAAAGGAAATAAATGGAATAAAAAAGTAAATAATAAATGGAATAAAAAAGGAAATAAATGGAATAAAGAAGGAAATAAATGGAATAAAAAAGGAAATGATAAATGGAATAAAAAAGTAAAGAATAAATGGAATAAAAAAGGAAATAAATGGAATAAAAAAGTAAATAAATGGAATAAAAAAAGTAAATACTAAATGGAATAAAAAAGGAAATAAATGGAATAAAAAAGTAAATAATAAATGGAATAAAAAAGGAAATAAATGGAATAAAAAAGGAAATAAATGGAATAAAAAAAGTAAATAATAAATGGAATAAAAAAGGAAATAAATGGAATAAAAAAGGAAATAATAAATGGAATTAAAAGGAAAGAGTATGTGGGGTGAGAAAATAATGAATGGAATAAAAGAGTAAATAAATGGAATAAAAAAGTAAAGAATAAATGGAATAAAAAGGAAAGAATAGGCGGGGGGAGACAATAATGAGTGGAATAAAGAAGTAAATAAATGGGATAAAAAGAAAATAATAGGTGGGATCAAAAATACAGAAGGGAAAAAAAAAGGGAGATAATGAATGGGATAAAAATGAAATAATGTGTGGGATAAAAAGTAGTGAATGGGATAAAAAATAAATAATAAGTGGAATAAAAAATAAATAATAAATGGAATAGAAAGAAGAGAATACGTGGGATAAAAAAATAATGGATGGGATAAAAAATAATAAATGGAATTAAAAAAATAATAGTATAAAAATAAATAATAAATGGAATTAAAAAATAATGGATGGGATAAAAAAATAAATAATAAATAGAATTAAACACTAATGAATGGAATAAAAAATAAAATCGTGGAATAAAAAATAGTAAATGGCGTAAAAAGTAATAAATGGAATAAAAAATAACAAATGGAATAAAAAGAAAATAATACAGGGGGATAAAAGGATACTGAGTGGAATAAAAAAATAAATAATAAATGGAATAAAAATGAAGACGTGGGGTGAAAAATAAGAAATGGAATTAAAAAATGGATGGAATGAAAAATAAAATAATGAATGGAATAAAAAATAATAAACGGATGGAATAAAAAATAATAAACGGAATTACAATATAGGTGGGATAAAAAGTAGAAGAAGAAATGGATTAAAAATGTAAGTGGAATAAAAATAGTAAATGGAATAAAAAATATAAGTGGAATAAAAGATATAAATGGAATAAAATATATAAATGGAATAAAAGGTGTAAATGGAATAAAAAATAAAATAATGAATGGAATAAAAAATACAATAAGAAATGGAATAAAAAGTAATAAGCAGAATAAAAAACTAATAAATGGAATAAAAATAATAAACAGAATAAAAAATAATAAGTGGAGTAAAAATATAAATGGAATAACAAATAAAATAATAAATGGAATAACAAATAATAAATGGAATAAAACTCCAATAACAAATGGAATCAAAAATAATGAGCGGACTGAAAAATCGAACAATAAATGGAATAAAAAAATCAAATAATAAATGGACTAAAAATCAAATAATAAGTGGAAAAAAAAACAATAAAGGGAATAACAAATCGATTAATAAATGGAATAAAAAATCAAATAATAAATGGAATAAAAATCAAATAAGAAAGGGAATAAAAATCAAGTAAGAAAGGGAATAAAAATCAAATAATAAAGGGAATAAAAAACAATAAAGGGAATAACAAATCGAGTAATAAATGGAATAAAAAATCAAATAAATGGAATAAAAATCAAATAATAAATGGAATAAAAATCAAATAATAAATGGAATAAAAATTGAATAATAAATGGAATAAAAATCAAATAAGAAAGGGAATAAAAGTCAAACAATAAATGGAATAAAAATCAAATAATAAAGGGAATAAAAATCAAATAATAAAGGAAATAAAGAAATCAAATAATAAATGGAATGAAACTCGAATACTTAATGGAATAAGAGAGATTTGCCCCCGCGTCGGCGCCGCTTCCGGGCGGAGCCGCGGTGCCGGACGGCCCCGTCCGAGCCAGCCCCGCCGCCGCCGCCACCGCGTGTCCCCTTCGCTTGCAGAGATTCACCAACGAGGACCACCTGGCCGTGCACAAGCACAAGCACGAGATGACCCTCAAGTTCGGCCCCGCGCGCACCGACTCCGTCATCATCGCAGGTACGTCCCCGCCCGAGCCGTCGCCCCGGAGCCACCCCCGACGGTTCCGCCTCCCCCCAAAAAATCTCTCACCGGCGGGAAGGGAAAACCAAGTTTTATGGTGGTTTTTTTTGTGGGAGTGTCAGGTTTTGTAGGGTTGGGTGGGGGGTTTTTTTGCTTTTTTTTTATGAAGGCTGGAAGATTGCTGGGCTTTGGGCGAATTAATTGGTTGGGGTTGGGTTGGTTTCTTCGAAATTCCAAATTAATTGGTTGGGGTTGGGTTGGTTTCTTCAAAATTCCAAATTAATTGGTTGGGGTTGGGTTGGTTTCTTCAAAATTCCAAATTAATTGGTTGGGGTTGGGTTGGTTTCTTCAAAATTCCAAATTAATTGCTTAGAGTTGGGTTGGTTTCTTCAAAATTCCGAATTAATTGCTTGGAGTTGGGTTGGTTTCTTCAAAATTCCAAATTAATTGGTTGGAGTTGGGTTGGTTTCTTCAAAATTCCAAATTAATTGGTTGGAGTTGGGTTTTCTTCAAAACTCTGAATTAATCAATTGCAGTTGGGTTGGTTTCTTCAAAATTCCGAATTAATCGATTGGGATTGGGTTGGTTTCTCCAAACTTCCCAATTAAATGGTTGGAATTGGGTTGGTTCCTTAAAATCTCCACATTATTGGGTTGGTTTCTTCAAACCTCCCAATTAATTGATTGGAGTTGGGTTGGTTGCTTCAAAATTCCGAATTAATCGATTGGAATTGGGTTGGTTTCTTCAAACCTCCAAACTAATTGATTGGAGTTGAGTTGGTTTCTCCAAACCTCCCAATTAATTGATTGGAATTGGGTTGGTTCCTTAAAACCTCCAAATTATTGGGTTGGTTTCTTCAAACCTCCAAATTAATTGATTGGAATTGGGTTGGTTTCTTCAAACTTCCAAATTCATTGATAGGAATTGGATTGGTTTCTTCAAAACTCCCAATTAATCGATTGGAATTGAGTTGGTTTCTTCAAACCTCTCAATTAATTGGTTGGAATTGGGTTGGTTTCTCCAAACCTCCCAATTAATTGACTGGTATTGGGTTGGTTCCTTGAAACCTCTGAATTAATTGATTGGAATTGGGTTTGTTTCTTCAAACCTCCCAATTAATTGATTGGGATTGGGTTGGTTACTTCAAACCTCAGAATTAATTGGATGGAATTGGGTTGGTTCCTTAAAACCTCCAAATTATTGGGTTGGGTTCTTCAAACCTCCAAATTCATTGATAGGAATTGGGTTGGTTTCTTCAAACCTCCCAATTAATTAGTTGGAGTTGGGTTGGTTCCTTCAAACCTCCCGATTAATTGATTGGAATTGGGTTGGTTCCTTCAAACCTCAGAATTAATTGGGTGGAATTGGGTTGGTTTCTTCAAACCTCGGAATTAATTGATTGGAATTGGGTTGGTTTCTTAAAACCTCCAAATTATTGGGTTGGTTTCTTCAAACCTCCAAATTCATTGGTTGGAATTGGGTTGGTTTTTTCAAACCTCCCAATTGATCAATTGGAATTGGGTTGGTTTCTTCAAACTTTCAAATTAATCAGTTGGGATTGGGTTGGTTTCTTCAAACCTTCCAATTAATTGATCGAAATTGGGTTGGTTTCTTCAAACCTCCCAATTAATCGATCGGACTTGGGTTGGTTTCTTCAAACCCGGAGACCGCAAACGGGGCACGGTCCCACCTCCAGCCTAAATCCCGGCTGCTCCGCCAGGGGGGCGGCGTTAAAGTCCCTTCTTTTAGCAGCTCCCGGAGCTGGAGATTCCTCCTGGGCGCAAACTCTCCCGGGTAAAACCACGGATGGGACAAAACCGCTTCGGGTTTAGCACCAGGAACGAGATCTTGTCTCTCCTCTGCGCTAACGAGCAGGATTCAGCGCCGGAGAGTCGTGAAGTCTCTCGCTGCGGGTTCTAGCTGGAGTTTTGAAACGGGAACGTGCCTGTTTGGGGCGATGCCGGGGCTGGAAGAGCTGCTGGAGGTCCCAGCTGAGGAAGAGGAGGTTCTAGGGGTGTTTTGCAAATTTGTGCTGGTGCTTTGGACCCTCGGCTGGCTCGGGACGACGAAACTAAATGGGGAAAGAGCCCCCAAGAGCCCTTAAAGCTCGGGAAAAGCAGCCTCAAGCTGCGCAGAGATTCGGGGAGGAAGGAACCGAAGAGCACCCAGAGGAGCTCTTTGCTTGACGAGCGCGGCCGAGGAGTTTTCGAAGTGAGGCTGCAAACGAAGCGTCGCTCCGCGCCGGCGAGAGGGAACGACCGGAATCGTTTCCTGAAGGGCGCTCGGTGCCACGAGCGGGGATGTTTCCCGGAGGCGCTTCGAGCGGGGAGCGCCCGCCCACGTTTTAGGCAGGAGGTCGACCCAAACTATCCCGGGGATCCCTTTTTGCACTTCAAAAAAAAACCCCCCAAACCCACGTAGTTTTGCACCGAGCGGGTTCTTCGGGCTCCCGAGCTAACGGGGCGCGGGGAAACGAGGCTGCGAGCGGGGAGATTTCTCTCAGCCCGGGTGACCGCCGGCAAGATCACGCCTTGACGTGTTAATACGGTGGAAAAGGGGCCCCCAGAGGGGCTGTTGTGGACAGGGGGGGGAATTATTCGCACTCCCACGTCGCCGTCTGTCCTGGGATGTGGCCGTCCCCGGCGCAGGGAGGGAATCGACCCTTCCCAGCTCGATTCAGCCCCTTCCCCTCTCACCACTCGGTATTTTTTGGGGAGAGAAACCCCACTATTTTCTTCCCTTGCACTTAAAGGCAGGCAGAATCCCCGGGGTGGGAGGGCCAGGACACGACCCGCAGGCAGGAATTGCTCAGAAATCGCTGCCCCGGCGAGAATCTCGTGAAACGACGTTTACCTGAGAGACAAAATCCACAAGAAATTATTCTTCCCCCTCCTAATTCTCACTCCCTGAGCGAAAAAGCCCCCGGGCTTCCCCCAAACCAAGAGGCCACGTTGACCAGGGATCCCCAAAGAGGGTGGTTCGACTAAATTCTCGCTTTTTAACCCGTTCTTGCTTTTACGACCCCCAAACCAGATCAGACTCCCACCCCGACTCGCTTCTTGAAGAACTGCGAAGAAGTGGGGCTCTTCAACGAGCTGGCCAGCTCCTTCGAGCACGAGTTCAAGAAAGCCGCCGAGGAGGACGAGAAAAAGGCAAGAGGCCACCGGGGCCGGCAAAACCGAGCCGGGGCGGGGGCCGGCGGGGGATCGGGGCTGCTCCCACCATGTGTTGGAGGGGAACCAGGTGTGGTCTTGGATTTGATATCTTGGCTTTATTTTTTTTAGCTGGGCTGGCTCCGGCCGGCTTCTCTCGCGTTGGCGAGAGCGCCTTAGAAACCCTTTGTTGTTCCAAAACCCGACCGGCCGCCCCCGAAACGCCTCCCCAGCGAAAATTCCCTCCTCGGGGAGGGAGGGGGTGATGCTTTTAAGGTGCAGTCGAGCAGCGAAGAGGATGAGGAGCGAGGCTTTTCCTAACAAAAGAGCTCCCGCCCGGATCGATTCGGGCCAAAGCCGGGGCTGAAGGACGACGGGAATCGCATCCAATTAATTAAGGACGTCGCCACCTCCCTCCTCAACCTCCCCCCCCCCGTCCTTTTTTTTTTTATCCCAGAAGCTGCCGAGCAGCAGATGCGTTCGGGGCTCTTCGCCTGGCGCGCGCTTTACTAAAATTGATCGATGCGCGTCCGTACGCTCGCGGCCGGCGGCGCCGCTCGGAAATCGACTGCGGCGAGCGCGGCCGCGTAAATCTTCCCGGCGAGAACGGAGAGATTCGGAATTAAAACACACCCACACCCCCCCTCCCCTTTCCCCTTTCTCTCCCAAGAACGAGGCTCTTTAAAGCAGAAATTGATCTCTCTCATTGGTATGCCGCGAGGCTCTGAATTCCTTTTGTTCTCTGCAGAGGAGGTAGTTTTTTTCTCTCGGTTTGTTTTTTTTTTTCCCTTCCCCTTTGCGGTTTTACCTCGCAGCCTGCTACGTTTAAGACCACCCATCTCCTGAGCAGCCCTCCCTAGGAGCTGTTAAATTGGCTTTTTGGGGGTTTTTTTCTTCGCTTTAGGCAAACAGGGTGGTGGTTTCGGGCATTAGGGAAAACGTTAGCCCACCTAAAAATAATCCTCGACCCCCACGGCTTGTCCCTCCCCTCTTCGGGAGGGACAAGCCCTCCCGAAGAGGGGAGGGACAAGCCGTGGGCATCGGAGATTTTGTCCCGGTTGTGTTTTGTCCTCCGGTTCCAAGGGTGGTCTCCGCACCAGCGTGTTAATTAAAACCCCGGGGGGCGCAGCGGGAGCGTCCCCGGAGGCCCTTCGAATGGTTTTTGAGACTCGCCTGCGGGTTTTAAGCCCTTTCTCGTTGGTGATTGCCGGCGCGGAGAGGGACAGGTAGATGGTTGGTGCAAGGAGAGGAGGCAAAGCAGGGGAGAGAAAAGCAGAGGAGAGAAAAGCAGAGGAGAGAAAAGCAGAGGAGAGAAAAGCAAAGTAGAGGAGAGAAAAGCAGAGGAGAGAAAAGCAGAGGAGAGAAAAGCAAAGCAGGGGAGAGAAAAACAGAGGAGAGAAAAGCAAAGCAGAGAAAAGCAAAGCAGAGGAGAGAAAAGCAGAGGATAGAAAGCAAAGCAGAGAAAAGCAAAGGAGAAGAGAAAAGCAGAGGAAGCAAAGCAGAGGAGAGAAAAGCAGAGGATAGAAAGCAAAGCAGAGAAAAGTGAAGCAGAGAAAATCAGAGCAGAGGAGACAAAAGCAGAGGAGAGAAAAGCAGAGGAGGGAAAGCAAAGCAGAGGAGAGAAAAGCAAAGCAGAGAAAAGCAAAGCAGGGGAGAGAGAAAAGCAGAGAAGGGAAAGCAAAGCAGAGGTGAGGAAGCAAAGTAGAGAAAAGCAGAGGAGAAGAGAGAAAAGCAGAGGAGGGAAAAGCAGAGGAGGGAAAGCAAAGCAGAGGAGAGAAAAGCAGAGGAGTGGAAGCAAAGTAGAGAAAAGCAGAGGAAAGCAAAGCGGAGGAGAGAAAAGCAGAGGATAGAAAGCAAAGCAGAGAAGAGTGAAGCAGAGAAAATCAGAGCAGAGGAGACAAAAGCAGAGGAGAGAAAAGCAGAAGAGAGAAAAGCAGAGGAGAGGAAGCAAAGTAGAGGAGAGAAAAGCAGAGGAGAGAAAAACAAAGCAGAGTGGAGGGCCTGGAGCCCGTGGCTGCCCAGGTTTATCATCTGCCGCAGTTTTCCCTCCCTGGAGAAGTCTTAAAATGCAGCAGAAGAGGAGGTTTAGGTCAGACGCGAGGGCGAGAGAAGGGCTGGAGCGAGGAGGGAAGGAGGGCGCGCTGGGCGAGCGGCTGGCACGGCTGGTGCAGGGAGGTTTCTCCCCGGGGAATTGCGAGGGCCGGATGCCGGCGCGGCGTCTTCTCCCAGGTCTTGTCGTCCTCCAGGCCCGGGGAGGGCAAAGGTGGCCGCTCCATTTAATGCCCATTTTCCCCCGTCCCCAGCAAGTCATGAACTGGTTAAACTGGGGCACGTGGCACCGCTGGAACCCAGGGCTTGGTGGCAAGTTGCCAGGCTCAGGCATATGGTTGGGTTTTATTTTAATGGGGCGCTCATAGATATTTAATAACTTGCGTGGCTCTTTGTTTGCTTTTGATAATCGGGCAATAAAATAATTCAGGCTGATTTATACAACGCTTTACAGCTCTGCGGCGAAGGAAAGTGCCTTCTGGAACTCGAGGGCGTTTGGCTTTGTTACCTGTTCTCCTTAGCAGAGCCCTGTTAGGAAGGAGGGGAAAAAAAAAAAAACCCCAACCCAACAGCCCTTAACCCGTGGAAAGAATTGTGGGTGTTACTGAGAAACCCCAAACTGGTGCCATCTGGGGCCGAGACCGTCTTCCCTCGGCCTCCGTCTCCGTTTGGCCGGCGCGGCACCGCTCTCCGCCTCGGGCTCCCAGATGCTGCTTCAGTCCAAATAAATAATAATAATTTGGCAAGAGCTCAGAGCCGCCGGAGCTCTTCCCTCTGGGAGCAGCCCGATGTTTCGCAAACAATGTGAGCTAATTGTCCTTTCAAACCCGCGGCCGGTTTTCCCTCATAGAGCGCCGGAGCCCTGGACATGTCTCTGCCCTCCACCCCGGACGTCAAGATAAAGGAGGAAGAGCCGGTGGAGGTGGACTCGTCGCCACCGGAGAGCCCCGCGTCTGACCCGCGGTCGCCGCGGAACAAAGAGAAGGTGGGTCTCCCCGGCCACGCGGAGACGTCGGCGTCTCCTTCTCCGACTGAGAGAACAAGTTGGTTTTTTTCCCTCCGTCTGGGTGCCAAGGACTGATTCGGGTCGCTGAGGTTCTAGAAAAAACAAAAGCTCGTTTGTTAAAATACCCAGTTGCCACCCCTAAGCCTGCGCTAACGCAGAAAAACCTTGATGTTCGCCCTGGGCAGCGTTTTTTCCGGCGGGGCTGAAGTGCCAGCGTCATCTCCGAGGCCGCCTTGCATCCTGGGGTGACGCTGAGTGGATTAATCCGGGTCACACAGGTCTCTGTCTGAATAAATTCCTGCCCTAGAGATGTTAGTTGGGGCTGGAGCTGTAGTGTGAGGAGGGGGATCCTTTGAGGAGGGGGCTCGTTTGAGGAGGGGGATCCTTTGAGGAGGGGGATCCTTTGAGGAGGGGGATCCTTTGAGAAGGGGGCTCGTTTCCCAGATGGGCACATCGGCTCGGTGTGAGCTGCTCCCCTCAATTCTCTGTTTCTGCGGCGTGGCTGCGGTTGTTCCCCCTAAATCCTCGCTGGGAAGAGGCAGCCAGGTCCTTGTCGAGCTCCTGAGTAACCGCGCGTCTCCTTCTGTCCCTCTTCAGGAGGTCCCCTCCAAGCCCGTGATCGTTTCGACGCCCACTCCCACCATCGTGCGGCCGGGCTCGCTGCCGCTCCACCTGGGCTACGACCCCCTGCACCCCACGCTGCCGTCCCCGACCTCCGTCATCACCCAGGCTCCCCCTTCCAACAGGCAGCTCGGGTAAGTACAGAGCATTTTTACCTCCTCTCCCGTTCCCGTCAGGCTTCCTGCGCAGTAATTAGGTCCCTAAACAAGTCCCTCGATTGTCTCGACGACCCCGAGGTGCCGCGGTTCCCGCTGCGGCTGCTCGGGCATGAGGGGCCTCGTGGCGGCGCTCGCTACGAAAGCGAAACGGGGCAAGTGCAGGAAGCGGGAACGAATTGTCGCAGCGGAACGAAACGAGGCGCAGACTCGCCGCGGGGAGAAATGAAACCCCGGTCCCCGCGCGGCTCCGACTCGGGGACTCCCGAGTTGTTTTGGCGGGGCCGGAGGAAATGGTCTGCGTCTGCTTCGGGATTTTCTCCGGCGGCTGTTGCCTCTGAAGCGTAACCTCTGCCGCAACCTGCCGGCCTCCTGCCCGGGCAGCTCTCTGCCTCGGGAGCCGTTTGTCTCAGCGCGTCTAATGACCCCGGCTCCTTTTTGCCCCTTTAACAATCTGGAGCGGAGGCTGCCGGGCGCTCGCCGCGGCCGTTACGAGCCGGCCACGCTCCGGCCCCGCACATAAAAGGAAGGAGCCTGAAAGATGCAGGAAACACATTACAACAAGCCCTCAGGAGGCAGATATTTACCTCCACGTCTATTCTTTGCTGCCAGGACGCTTCTTTTTTGCTGTGGTCCCGGCCTCTTTCTAGTTACCCTGGTTGGGACTGGCTCCTTGCCTTAACCAGGCCGTTTGGGGGTATTTTTTCAGCCGTCGGTTCGTATTTTTTTGGGTGTTTTCGCTTTGACCCTCCGGCACCGTCAATCCAAGCGTCCTGACGGAGGGTTTTCAATCCTGTGTGGAGGCATTAAGGGGTTAAGTGATTGTCCTGGGGGTGATTACTCCTTCTGTAAGCCCTGTTTGGATCCCCCTCGCTCTTGGAGGCACAAAAAATAATCAGAAGTGGAGCAAGCTGGACTTTAATACGATTTTATGTGCCCTTCATGGGGGTAGGTCCCTCCTAGGGTGTGAGAGTGGAAGAAAGGGGGCTCCAGCTCTAACGAGGGTCCCTGCGCCAGGGCTGGCCGGGGAGGGGGCGCAGCGTAAGCTTGAAATGAGCTGCCAGAACTCGAGGTGTTGTTTTTCCTCCAGGTCTCCCACGGGTTCCCTTCCGCTGGTCGTGCAGCTCGCGAACGGACAGACCATGCCCGTCCTGCCGGGCCCTCCCGTGCAGATGCCTTCTGTCATATCGGTGAGACGAACTTCCGACGCGGCTCCGCGCGGCAGAGGAGGGGACAGTGGGGTTTGTTTCTTTGTTTTTTGGAGAGTTTTTTGGGTTTTTTTGGTTTTTTGGATTTTTTCCCCCTTGCCAAATACCCGCAGACGCTTCCATTTTGTCCAAATTAAAACATCTCTGCGCAAGAGACGGCTGGAAGAGGAGGAGGAGGAGGGGACGCAGCTCTTGGCGAGGTGGTAATAACGTGTCGATCACACTAGAGGGCAATAAGTCTGGGAAAAAAACAAAGCTTTGCCTGGACAGATGGCTCACGCCACTGAGCCGGGGCTGGGAACCGTAGGATCCCTGATTAGCTGCTTCCATTTGGAACGACGCGCCTCGATTGAAACCGCTCGAGCTTGCAGAGAACATGTTGGGCTGCGCGGGCCAGGAAAAGCCACCCTTACCTTGCCAGCGTGCTAGAGAGCCGCTCAAATATCAGCCTTGCGGGCTGTGTTGGGGTTTTTTTGGCATAAAAAAAACCCTTTCTGCCTCAGGTGACAGGAATTTGGTGTCGAAGCGGGCAGACCGCAGGCGACTCGAGGGCACGGAAGCTCCTTCGTGCCTTCCCGACTCGGCGTTTTGCGTAAAAGCGGTTCTACCTTTTTCAGGGGGGAGCTCCCCGTGCTTGGGAGGGGATGCTGGGACGTAGCCTCGGCGTTGTGGCACGGAACCAGAGGGGATCTCGTACCCTCCCTCCCCTGTGCCGGTGGGGAAAATCCCTCGGGGAGGGAAGGGAGGGAGCGAAGCTTTGGGGCTGCCCCCGCTCCCCGTCCTCAGGCTACGACAGAGCCGTGGCCACCAAAGGAGCGGCCGCCGGCCTTCGGTGACAGCGACCGTGACGGATGGCGGCAGTTAAACGTCAGGATTTATAAATGTGCTCGGCCGGGGAATTATTGCCGGAGCCGCTTTGCGGAGCGAGCTCGCGAAAGCTTCCGAACCCTCCTGTGTTGCTTCTTTCCCCCCCTCCCCGTCCCCTGCAGCTGGCTCGGCCGATGTCGGTGGTGCCCAACATTCCTGGGATTCCTGGCCCTCCCATCAACACCAGCGGCTCCATCTCCCCGTCAGGACTTCCAGCGCACTCAGACGCCAAAATGGTGAGCGGCCAAAACACCGCGAGGGCGGCGCGGCCGCGGCCCCTGAGCCTTCGCTAGCTCCTCCTCCGCGCGAGAATTCGGGAAGCTTTTTGGTTTTTATTCCCCCCCGCCCCCCCACCTCCCCGCTGCCGCTCTGAAATCGTCGGATCCGTCTCCCCCCGCCGCGCCGCGAGCAGGTGTTGGAAACGCCGCCGGGAGCGTGAGGCTCGTCGAGCGCTGCGGCTCTGGCAGGCGGAGCGGGCACGCGGCGGTCCCGGGCAAAACCTCAGCCTCGTCCTGAACGTGGCGGTTTTTGTCAGGCTCCTGCTTGTAGTTCCAAGAGAACAGATGGGCTGGAGGTGGGCTGGAGGAAAGCAGAGCCAAGAGAAGAGATGGCAAACCGAGGAGCCTCGTAGAGGTTTTTCGCGTGGAGCCCTCGAACTCGAAAAAAAGAATTTAGCTCTTTGTGGCTCAGACGAGGTCCGCAGAGAGAGGGGCAGCAAACTGAGCTGCACAACCCACTGGGGTTTTTTTTCTGGCCGAGTTGGGGCGGAGGGGTTTGCAAACCCACCTCTTCGATCACAGGAGGAATTTTGGGGCCCGGACCCGGGTTGGAAGCCGCTGCCCGTCTCTCAGCGGCAGCTTTCAGGCGGATTTGAACCAACCACGGTCCCCCAAAAGCTCATTTTTCCACCACCCGACTCCTTGGCTGAGGGGGGGGAGCTGGTTAAAACCTTCCCGGGTCCTCTGACATCTTTTTTTTTCCTCCTTTCGCAGAGGCTGAAGGCCAGCTTGACGGCGTCTTCCTCGCTCAACGGCAGCAACCTGGTGGTGGGCTCAGCCAGCACGATGGTGACCGCTCGCCCGGAGCAGAGTCAGATCCTTGTCCAACACCCTGACGCCCCTTCCCCAGCTCAGCCGCAGGTTTGCTGTCGCCTAACTGGAGGCACTGGGAGGTTCTGGGCCTCGGGGAAAGAGGAGGAAAAACGTGCAGCTTCCTCGTTCGCAAGTTCAAAAAAAACCCCCACGTGTTTTTTCAGTGCCGCTTCGGCACTGATGCTTTCGAACGCCACCGGGCAGGAAACTTCAGCGACGTGTTAATTTGCTTGACGAGGTCTGCGCTTCCGAAAGAATATTTGCGCTCGCTTCTCCCTGCTCAATTACCGGGGCTTAAACGTTCCCCTCTTAGGCAATCAACTCCGCCGGCTCCTGCCAGCTAAACCAAATGCCAGCCTTCCATCACGGTGGCCACCTGCTCCGTCGCTTCGATGGCCTTCCAAAAGTTTAATAGCCATATGCTGCCTGACAGCGAGTGCCGGGGCGGAACCGCGCTCCCCGATCGCCGCCGCGTAATTACCCTCGCGGAGACGGGGCTGCGGCTGCGGGACCGCTCGCCCCCTCGCTCGCCTTTGTTCTCCCCGCCCCCGAAACGAAATCTCGTCGTACCTCTCGCCTCCCAGAGCTTCAGCTGCAACTGCTCGGGGAGGGGAGGGGGAAACGTAACCCGAATTCATTTGGAAGCGTTAATTTGGGAGCGGGTTTGGGGACATGCGTCAGGACGGGGTCGAGCGCGCCCAGCCCTGAGCTGGAGGTTCCCCTCCGCCGGGTCGCGCGGGAATCTCCTAACTCAGGTTTTTTAAGTCGCTGGAGTGAAATTAAAAGGAAGGCTCTTTCCTCCGCGTTGCCCGTGGCCATTTACCGCGTTTTCTCCGCCGCGGAGGGGAGGGAGCTCCTGCTGGCGGTTCCGAGCCGCTGGCTGACTGCGGGAGCCTGGGGTTTTAACTAATCCCCAGACATCCACGCCTCCTCCAGGTCCTGGATCTCGGAGAGTTTTGCAGGACACAGAAACACCCGACAAAGGGGCTTTGTCCCCGGTGTCACAGCGCTCGGTCCGTCCCGCTGGCGGCGCTTCTGGCCGCTCTGCAAACCCAAAATGTCTTTTTGCCGCGAGAGACGGCGTCTCCTCTGCAAAACCTCGGCCGCGCCGAGGGGTGGGGGTGTGTCCGCCTCCGCCGGAGCTTCTTCTCAGCATCTCCCTTTCCCCTTCCCCACCTGCAGGTCTCCCCCGCCCAGCCCACCCCCAGCACCGGCGGGCGACGGAGACGTACGGTCGACGAAGACCCGGACGAGCGCCGGCAGCGGTTCCTGGAGCGCAACCGGGCGGCCGCCTCCCGCTGCCGGCAGAAACGCAAGCTCTGGGTGTCTTCCTTGGAGAAGAAAGCCGAGGAGCTCACCACCCAGAACATCCAGCTGAGCGTGAGTATGTAACCGGGGAGGGCCGAGCGCAGCCCTTTGCTCCGGAGAGAGCGTCGCCGCAGGAGACGGCGCTGCTCCGCCCCAGCGAGACCTCGCCTGGAGTTTCGCATCCGGATCCGGGCTGCCCAGTTCAAGAGGGACAGGGATTTACTGGGGAGAGTCCCAAGGGAGGGCTACGAGGGTGATTTAAGGGGCTGGAACTTATGAGGAAAGGCTGAGGGAGCTGGAGAGGAGAAGGCTCGAGAGGGGATCTAATGTAAATATATGAGGGCTGGGCGTCAAGAAGGAAGGGACAAGCCCTTTTCGCTTGTGCCCTGCGACAGGACAAGGGGCAGCGGATTCTGCCCGCAGAGGGTGTGGAGCCTCCTGCTCTGGAGACTTTCAAACCCGCCTGGATTCATTCCTGGCGGGACCGGCCGCAGATTCTGTGGCCCTGCCCTGACAGGAGGGGTTGGGCTCCATGATCTCCAGAGATCCCCTCCAACCCCGATTCCGTGATGCGCGCTCAGATCCCGCTCTAAAACCCACGCCTCTAAATTTCACACCTCGCTTTCCGTCCTCGACGCTCTGCCTCGAGCAGGGACGAGCGTTTCCACCAAATCCTTGAGGCTGGAAGAGCCCTCTGGGAGCATCAAGCCCAGCCCGTGACCCAACATCGCCACCAGGGCACCAAGTGCCACATCCAGCCTCTCCTTACACCCCTCTTCTTTTACTCCTCTGCCCGTCGAGGAGCTCGCTGGGGCGCAAAGCCCCGAGGCCCCGGGGAAGCAGCTGCATTTCCAGCTCTCCCCTGCGTGGGGGGAGAGCTCTGCGCTGGCATCGACCAGGCAGGAGCGGTCCCCGTCCCCTTCCCCTGTCCCATGGCAGGGAGCAGAGAGGTTCTGCACCTTTTTTTTTCCCCCCTACATCTCATTTCTTTCTTTTTCCTGGAGAATTGCGTTTCCCTGGCTCTCTGGCAGCCCCGCCAGCGTGCCTAGCAGAACTGCAGCGAGTCTGAAAACACAAATTTCACTTCCCGCGCTGTCAGCTCCCCCCTGGTTGATGCTCTCAGCGCCGGCCGAGGACCGGAGGGTCCCCAAAGCCTGGACGCGTGTCCGTTGCGGGTTTTTCCTTTGACTCACGCGGGGAGGGGAGGAATTTTTTCAACACCACTGGTATTTTTATTCTCTTCCCAAGATAATTATAGAAACTTTCCTCGGGCAATCTCGAAATACAATTGCTTGGGCTTCAGCCGGTTTCTCCGAACAGTCGGTGCTGCGCTAAGCGGTCGGGGGGAGCAGACCCCGTTTCCAGGAGGAGCCGCTCCCCTCGCTCCGCTGAGTTTTCCGATTTTGCAAAAAAAAAAAACCAAAACCAAACCCAAACTTCCATGTCGCGGCCGGGGCGTCACGACAAATTCAGGGCTGAGCCGTCCCGGCCGTCGCTTGCCGAGGGCGCGAGCGACGCGTTGTCTTTCTTTCCGGGCGGCAGAATGAAGTCACGCTACTGAGGAACGAAGTCGCTCAGCTGAAGCAGCTCCTGCTGGCTCACAAGGACTGCCCCGTCACTGCACTACAGAAGAAAACACAGGGCTACCTCGGTGAGTGACGGCTTTGCCTCCTCCTTACCCTTCCGAATCGCTTGCGAACACGTGAAAACCTCTGCCCCAGCGCCTCGGAGGGCAGGACAGACCTCGCGCCTGGGTCTTCCAGCCCCCAAATTAAGGAGGATGCCCCCCACGAACCGTATTTATTGCAGAGAGGGAGAGAAGTGGGGGGAGCTCGGGAGTGGGAAATATTTGACAGCGATCCGTATCTCCGCTCCTCCCCCGGGGCGCGTCCCTCCGGCTCGCCAAGCGCTCGACGGTCTCTTTTTGAAGTTGAAAAGCTCTCGCCGCTCCTCAAAAAGCCCAAGTCAGAAAAGGCCAGACTCTATAAATGACATCATGGGGCTCTAGATCTCGTTCCCTGCAACTCACATCAAATTGGCTCGGGCGCGAGAAAGCCGCTTTTTATCTTTTTTTATTTTTTTTAAGTGCTGCCTCTTTCATTAAGTCGAACGTTACGGCTCCCTTCTTACGTCACCTCTGCAAAGAACAGACTCGGTTCTGTTCCTGCCAAGGCTTTGCTGGCACGGGGCGGGGACGCCGGAATCCCTTCGCGTCCATATTAAGAAAATTAAAAGGGTGGGGAGGAACGAAAGCCAAGAGAGCAGAAATAGGAGCCCATCACACGTCTGAGTGATAAACCTGAACTCCCCACCTCCCTCCCCAAATCAGGTGGCTTTTTTTTTTTTATCCCCCCGAGCCCCTGCCTTGTTTTAGCGGTGAGATTTGGGACCGAGCGGGTCCTTAATCCAAAAATGCCCGATTCCCTCGATGGGATTGCAGCTGCCTCACATCCAGTCGGGGTTTTATTCGTGATCCTTTGTAAATCTCCTTTTCGAGGGATGCCAGAACTATTCTATCGCTCTGCCCGACCTTTCCCTCTCGCCGCCGAGCTCCGGTGTCGTTGGACGCGCTGGCAAAGGCCGAGCTGAGGCAAAACCTGCCCAGAAAAATTCAGGAAAAGGGAACCATATTCAAGCACCTGCTAGAAAACCGAGCCCGGTGAGGCTGTAAACCTCTTCTCTGATTTTTTTTTTCCCCCGGTGTCGTGGGGTTTACCCTCTCGGCGTGGAAGAAGCAGCTCCCGCCGTTATTTCGCTCTTTTAAAGGAAAGGTGACCGCGGCTCCCCCCCGTAATTCATCCAGCCAAGTGCACGGGAGGGAATTTCCTCCTGACATCTGCAGATAATGAGTGTATCCCCCTGAAGAGAGAGAGCTCTGATTGCTCTCGCCTTGGCATTTGAGAGGTCACAAATTATCCTTGGCGTTGGAAGCTCTGCCGCGGGCGCGGGGGGCTGCTTTGTGGGAGAGAATCCAAAGTTGCGGAAGCCAACCTGCGCCGCTTTTGTTCGCCTCCCACCCCTTCCAGCTTCGAGTTACCGGAGGAAACCGAGCGAGCGAACGGTTTGTAAACGGGCTCTAATTGATTTTGATGTTCTAGAGGACAGGAAAAAGCAAAACCAGGTAATTTATGGATCTGTATCTATGAAAAACAACAAAAAAAAAAAGAGCGGAACAAAACAACCTGCCTTCGCGGAAAGGTTTGTGCCGCCCGACAGATGGCGAAGACTCCGAAGGAACCGCTCGGTCTCGGGGCTAAATGGCCTCGAACCAAGGCCCACGCCAGGAAAACGACGTGTAGGAAAGTTCATTTGCTCCTTAATGAGGAAACAGATTTATCACTCGACGGGTTAACGCCGTCCTCGGGGTGAAGCCCGCGCTTCACGCCTGCCCGGCCCGGGTTTGGGGGCGATCCGTCGGCGTCTCTTCCAGCCAGCAGGTAGTTAGAGCCCAACCCTGATTGGTTTTATTTCTTGCTTTTGCTTGAGGGAGGGATTAAAACCAGTTTGGTGGGTGGAGCTGGCATTCCCAGAGGGGTCAACCTCTCCCCTCCGGGCTGTTTTGACTGGAAAGGTGAGTTTTTAGGGAATACCTGCCTGATTCCATCCGCCTTGGGTAGCCGCGCGCACGAGCCTCTCTCTAACCTCGTTTTTGTCTTTTTTTTTCCCCCCTCCATCCTTTCCTCCGCCGGACCAGAAAGCCCAAAAGAGAGCTCCGAGCCCACCGGCTCGCCGGCTCCCGTCATCCAGCACAGCTCCGTGACGGCCTCCCCCAACGGGCTCAGCGTGCGCTCGGCGGCGGAGGCGGTGGCCACCTCGGTGCTGACGCAGATGGCCAGCCAAAGGACAGAACTGAGCCTGCCCGTCCCCTCGCACGTCATCATGGCTCCACAGTCGCAGTCTGCTGGCAGATGATGGCACGGCCGGGGCGTGTGACACGGGAGCTCACCGCGGACTCACAGCCGGAAGAGAGACCGACGAATCGGGGCCGATGAGGATTTGTATTTCTCTTTTTTTGTTGGTTTTCTTTCCCCCAAGCGAGCGTAGGGCGGCGGCGGCGCTTCTCGCACCGCGCAGCCCCCCCCAAGAGATCCTTTTTCTCGAGCCTTCCGTTGACGACCCGTCAACTCGCCTTCGAAAAAGTACCTCGAAAGGTTCCCTTTCAGGTGTCGGCTCCGTTAACACTAAACCTCCGCGCTTGGCGGATCCCCCTTGATGCTTCCGCTCCTCCGAGTCCTCCCTCCTCCCGCGCCCGCGGCGAAAAGGAAAAGCTGGCTCTGGGGAGGCCGGGACGTTTAGCCGCGCCGCCGCCGTGTTTCGTTTTGAACAGCGCGCTGCTTCCGGGCTCCCCGCTCCCCACCTGCCACGTCGCACCTTCGCACAAGAAACCTCCTCGAGCTCGGAGGGGAAAGGGATCGAGGTTCCTCCCGTCAAAACTCTCGCTCCCAAGATGCCACCGATGGATTTTTTTTGGCGTTAAACCGCTGTCGGTCGGTTTGGGCTCTCGGGATGGGGCCGCTCCCGCTCTCCCCGACGGTAAATCGGCATCGAGGAAGGAGGAACGCAACCGGCTGAGCCGGCGAGGCGGGACGGGCGCGAATCCCCAAATCCACCCTGCGCTGCGCACCTTCGCCAAGAAATCCCCCCCTCCCCGCCTCCCTTCCCTCAGAACCCCGTAACAGTGGCCTTAAATCACGAACTCGTTGCCTGTTCCGAGGGGAGGGAGCACCTCGGGGGGTTTCTCTTTGCCCCCTCTTTTACCTCTTCTCTTCGTCGTTCCCTTCCGCTCGCGGCGACGGGGAGCGGCTGGCGCTTCCTGACCGGAGCAAAGGAAGGAATCGCAGAGCTTCCAGTTCCGTAGGACGGGTAGAAAACCCAACCCGGGTGTCGAAAGATGTTTGGAATCGGGTCAGCTTGCTCGCCGCGTGCGTGCGGGTCTGCGTGTGCCCCACCGAGGCCGCCACCGGCCCCGGGCGAGCGCCAGGCGTCGACGGTTTGGGAAGGGGAAGGGGTGCCGCGGGCGTTCGGGCTCTTGGAAGGACGAGTCTGTGGAGCCACATCAACCCTTGGTCTTCCTTCTCCTCCTCGCCCGAGCTCTCGCCCGCCTCAGGTCGCACTCGCCACTTTTGGAGCCAAGCCCAAGGAGGGATTTCGGTTTGGCTTCTCCGGACTTGGAAGGTTTCCAGGGACAGCAAAACCCAAAGCAAAGGCCGAGCGAGGCGCCGCCGCGCTCCGTTCGAGACAAGGGAAGCTCGGCCGGTTGGTTTTTCGGTCGGTGGGATCGGTTTTCTCCTCCCCCTGCCCCTCTTTTTCAGGTCTTCCTCGACTTCCCGGCAGCTCCGGGGTTCGGTTTGTCCTGGCACGGGGCTGCTCCCCCGGTTTCTCTTGCTCCTCTTGAGCGCAACCGGCGTCGCTCCCGGCGTCGGCGGTTTGTGCTTCTGATTCAGATCCTCCGTAGCCCCCCCCGGGCCCCCCTTTTGTTCCTCCTGAGCTGTTCCTGCAGACTGTGGACGCAAATCTTTCAGTCCTTTCCCAGTGCAGCGTTTCTACAAACGTTCAAACCCGTGGACCAAGCGGGGTTTAAGCCGGATGAGGCAAAACAGAGGATCAGGACGTTTTTGGGGGGACACCAAGATCTAAGGCGAAGGGTTTGCAGCGGGTACGAGCTCCAGCCGGGCTCAGAACGGCAGAAAACCCCACGGACCATAAAGAAAAAGGTGTAAAACCGACCCATCCTGCAGCAAAGGATCTTCAAATCTGCCCCTTTTGCTTCAGAGGGCTTTGAAACGAGCGTCTTTCTCTGTCCAGGAATGACAAAAATGTGTTGTAAAACATATTTGCTTCGTCGCCGGTGGGTCCCCGTCCCTTTAGTGGGTTGTGCTGGGAGATGAGGAGCGTGGCCGGTAGCTCAGCAGCTCCTCCTAGGCTCGGCTTGTGCGGAAAAACAGAACAAAACAAAGTCTGTCGAGGAAAAACGTTGGTTTGAAAGAAGAGAGGGAGGAGGAATTGAGCTCTGCCCACCTCTGGTTCCTCAGTTTCCCCTCCCCTCAGTGCCTTGAAACAGCTGCGACCCCATCGAAAGCTCCGACCGTGGGCGGCGATAAGGAATCAGGGAACAAACGTTTGACCGTGCTTTAACATTTTAATTTTTTTTACTCACAAGGTTTTACCCCAACCCCTGCGAAAGCAGGTCCCGGAGCGGGTTTTGGGTCCCTGCTTGTAGGAGCCGGGTGGTGCTGAGCCCGCGATGGGGCAGGGAGCCAAAAACCCCGACGGGACCGTGCCCCTCGGCTGACACATCCCCCCCTGCCAGCCTCAGGCAACCGGAGAATTCTCCAGTCCCGTCACGACGCGACATCCCAAACCATAAATGTCGCTTGAGGGGTGCGTGGGTGAGGTTCCTCCCTTGTCGGGGTGACAAAAAAGCGCCCGGCAGAGTCGCTCTGGAACCCCAGGAGGATTCGAACGTCCCAGCGCTGGGTTTCGGTCCCGCGTCGCCGCCTCCTCCCTCGTCGCTTCTCTCGGAGGCGACTTCTCGAGGGCGGCGGCTGAAGAGGACGCGCTTTGGGTTGGTTTGGTGGTTGGGTTGGGTTTTGTTTGGTTTTTTTCTCTCGGGAAGATGGACTTGCCGGCAGGTCGGTGTTGCAGGGTTCCCGTCCCAGACCCCCGAGGGTGGACGAGACTGAAGGTGGCTCCGTTTTCTCCTCCTCCTAGCGCCGCTTCTGCTCCCTCGAAGGCTTTAGGCAGAAAGAAAACCCACCTAATTGCTGGTCTTGGGATGGTTTCTCCTGCTTTTCAGAGGCTCCCAGGGGCTCCCTGCTTCCCCTTAACCCTGGGGCTTCCCCCTCCAAATCCCACCTCGACATTTGGGTCCCCTGGGATCTCCATCCCTCCTCCTGACGCTGCAGCTCCTGGCAGGAGGGTGGAAAACTGGAGCTGAAGTTGTGCCCAGGTTGCGATCCAGGTCGGGGAGAGCCCTAATGTCAGATTTGGCCGTTGGGAGTCGGGTTTTTTTTGGTTGTTGTGTTGGGTAGAAACAGAACAGCTGGAAAAAAGAAAAAATGTTGTGCTGGAGGGTGATGCTGAACCCCAGGAGAGGAGATGCAGATCTCACCAACCTCTAAATCCCTCAGGACTGGGAGGAACTGGGAGGTTCTGTGCTGCCTCTCCCCCCCCCACATTGGCTCCTTGATCCCGGATTTTGATGCCTCAGGTGGGAAATCCGTCACTTTTGGCCTTGCGGACCCGTTTGTGTTTGCTTCCCCCCCCCCCCGCCCCGGACAGCGGTGACGCTCTCCTGCCCCAGGAGGTGACAGGGGGACCCGAGGGTCCCTGGCGACACGGGAAGAGGGTCCTGGGCATCCTCTCCTCCTCCCCTCAGCTGCTTTCCACGGCGAGCTTTGACGATCAATAACAGAAAAAGCCAAGAAAAAGGAACATCACCCCCTCCCCACCCCGAAAAGCGTAACCCCGAGGGTGTAGTATCTATAAAAATAAAAAAATAAATGCATATCTATGAGTATATACAGACCTATATAGACATATAGCAACTTCCTGAACGGATGCGCAGCTCCTTACGCAACGAAACGGTTTTCCTACCTGTACCCCCTCCTTGCAGCCCCCCCTCCCCACCCACCTCATCCTCCCCTTGGGCTCCTGTGAGCGGGTCCTCAGGGGCCCGGGGACAGGGAGGTGGAGGGGGGGGGGACACGCAGAGGAAGGGGACACGTCCCACCCCCGACCCCCAAATAAAACCCTCGGCCGCGTCGTACCAACCATGTAATGTGCCTTTTATTTATGCTGCAAATATAACATTAAAATATTACCCAGAAATATTCCTGCCGGCCTCTGCTTCGCGGAGGGTGGGGGGGATGGAGGAAGTGGGGGGGGGGGGTCCCCTCGCTTGGGGACAGCGCTGGTGTCACCCTTCGCAGGAACACCCTTGGCTGGCACCAGCCGTGGGGGGCCACGGTCAGCCCGACACCGGGGGATTGTCACACCCCCCTCGGGTGACACAGCGGGGGAGTGGCCCGGGAGCCCCTTCGGGGTGAAGATCTGGGGGGAGTCCGGCTGGATTTGGGGGGTAAAACCCAGCGGGGGCGCCCGGGGAGCGGCGGAGCAGGGGCCGCCCCGTCGGGGCTGCAGGAGCGCGACGCGGCCACCGGGTGGCGCCAACGAGCCGCGCCCGGGCGGGGCGGGCGGGGGGACAGGGCGGGGGACCCGGGGCGGGACAGGGGGTCCCGGGATGGGGACGAGGGTCTTTGTTTCAGGGGCTCTTGGTTCGGGAGGAGGGGTCCGACGCGGAGTCCTGGTGTCGGGGAGTCCCGGACCCAGCCGGGGGGGTCCCGCTCCGGGGCGGGGAGGGGACACACAAGCCACAGTCTCGCTGCCCCGGGGGTCCCGGTTGAGGGTCCCGGTTGAGGGTCCCGGGCGGGGAAGGCGTGCGGGCCCCTCCCCGCTGAGCCTCCATCCCTCCATCCGTCCGTCCGTCCCCGGTGGCGGCTGTCGCGGTTGGTAAATGGGTTTCATTAGCGGCGGGGCCGGGATTGATCCCCGCCATCCCCGGGGACCCCCCCCCGGCGGCCCGGCCCGGCCCGGCCCGGCTATAAGAAGCGGCGACGGCGGGCGGCGGGCGGCGGGGGCGATGGCGGGACGGTTCGTGCTGCTGCTGCTGCTGCTGCTCCTGGGGGGGGCCCTGCCCGCCGCCCGCTGCTGCCCCGGGACCCCCGGCCCCGAGCCCGGCCCGGCCCCGGTGAGCCCCGAGCCGCGCCGTCGGGGCGGTATGGGAACCGGCTTAGGGGAGGGTCCTCCGGGCCCGGGGCTACCGTGACACTCCCTCCCCGTCTTTTCCCCGTTCCTCAGGCCGCCGCCCTGGGTGCGCTGCTCCGGGCCCTGCAGCTCCCCGACCGCAGCCCCGGCCCCCTGCTCCGGCCGCGGAGGTGAGAACGGGGAGAGCCCGGGGGCGCTCCGGGGGTGACCGAGGGAGCGGGGAGGCTCCGGGGTGCGGGGGGAGCTGAGAGGGGACGGGGCGCTGCGGGGCCGTCGGGGCTGGGGGGGGATCCCGGGGGGTTGGGGAAGGAGCCGGGTGGCTGGGGAGCAGCCAGAGGGGGCGAGCGGGTGGCCTGGGATGACGGGGAGGGGATCTCCGTTAGTGAATGCCCCGTGGATCTGCCCGTGTCCCTCGGTTTGTCCCGTCTGTCCGACCCCATCGTGCCTGTCCATCCTCTGCCACCCCTCCGTCCCCTTCTGTCCCTGTCCCCATCCATCCGCGCCTCCTCATCCCTCCATCCCCGTCCATCCATCCGTTGTCCGTCTGTCCGCGCCCCCCGGCGGGTGTCTCCGTCCGTCCGTTGTCCGTCTGGTCCGCGTCCCCCGGCGGGCGTCAGCCGCGCTGTCCCCGCGGCAGGTCGGGCCGGGGGCTGCAGGGGGGCGCCCAAGCCCGGCTCAGCCCCCGCAGCTGGGACCCTCCCGCCGCCCCGTTCTGGACGATGGCGACGCCGCAGCGCTTCGGCCGCCGCCGCTGAGCGTCCGTCCGTCCGTCCATCCACCCCTGGGGCCGTCTGTGCGTCTGCCCCTCCATCCATCCGTCCGTTCCGGGAGCTGTCTGGAGAGCCGTCCGTCTGTCCACCCGTGGGTCCATCCGTCAATAAACTGGTGCCGCTCGTCCCTCCTTCTGCTTTGGCCCCTTGAGGATGGGGACACCCCCCCCCCTTTCTGCCCCTGCAACTCCCCCCCCTCCAAAGAGACACCAACTCAAGGAGTTTACAAAACCCCCCCCCAGCTTTATTCCCGGGGGGCTGGTTGGCACCCGGGGACCCTCCTCACCCCCTGGAGCGGGGGCCAGGACGGAGGGTGCCCCCAGGGCCCTGAGGTCTGTCCGGGCTCCTTCTGGGGGGGGGGGGTGGGGGCGCATGTCTGTCCGTCCGTCAGCAGGTCCGGGCACCCCGCCAGGGCGTGTCCGTGGGGCTCTGGGTGGCTCCGTGGGTCCGTCGGAGCGTCTGTGGGTCCGTCCGGCTTTCGGGGACGAAGAGGGGAGGGGGCGTGGAGGCTGGGGAGGGGGGGGGGTCTCACTTGCCCCCCGCCATGATGCGGAGGTACTGGAGGGCGTTGCGGGCGGCCTGCGAGCGGGCGCCGTCGCGGGAGGGGGCCGCGCCGTGGCAAACTGTGGCCGGTTGCGTCGACAGCTCCACCAGGCACTGGTGCAGCCCGCTGAGGCTCAGCGCATCTGGGCGGGGGGGTGGGACACACAAAGGAAACCAACCACCGTCAGCCCAGACCCCCCCTCAAACACCCCCGACACCCCCAAGCCTGCATTGGGGGCACCCACGAGGGGCTGGGAAGGTTTTTTCTTGGTGGGGGGGGTGCTCACCGATGTCGAGGTAGCTGATGGCGAAGCTCTGCTCCTCGGAGAGCTCCTGGAGGAGGGCGCAGGCCCCCCCGCCACCCATGGGTGCCAGCG
Source organism: Trogon surrucura (assembly GCA_020746105.1). NCBI lineage: Eukaryota > Metazoa > Chordata > Aves > Trogoniformes > Trogonidae > Trogon > Trogon surrucura. The sequence continues at coordinate 796,054 of CM036646.1, forward strand.
GGTGGCTCCGCAGCTGCACGATCTTCTCGCCGGCCGAGTTGCGCAGCGAGTCCCACGTGCAGCCGGGAGCGCGGCCGCGCAGCCCCTCCAGCCTGGGGCCCGCCTGGGAAGGGGGGGGACACACACTTGGGGACCATTCCCCCCCCCTCCAGGGACACCCCCGGATCCCTCCCCGGCGATGTGGGGGCGGAGGGAGCGCCCAGAGTCTCACCCGAGGGGGTGTGGGGGCTAAAGGAACCCCCCAAACCCCCTTTCACGTTGGGGACAAGGGGACTTGGGGACATCCAGCAACGGGGGGGCCTGTTGGGACGCCCCCGCCCAGGGGACGTCAGCGTTTTCAAGGCACCCCCCCCTCAACTCAGGGCCCCTCAATCCACAGCGTCCCCCCAACTAAGGGGGTCCCTGGGGTGTCCCTCTGCCCTACACCCCCCCTTCAATCCCGGGGGGGTCCCCAAGCCTGAAATCGGGGCGTACAGGGGTGCCCACCCCCCTCAGAAGACCCACGTGTCCCCCCCCATAAACCCACTGGGGCGACCTCAGGGTGCTCGTATCCCCCTGGGGTGACCTCAGGGTGCCTGTATCCCTCCGCGGTGCCAGCGTCCCTCCGCTGACCCCCCCCCCCAGGGTGGTCTCGGGGTGCTGGTGACCCCCCCCCTTCAGTTAAGGCCGCCCCCCCCCTCGGCCCCGAGCCGGTACCATGGAGAACTGATCCTCCTCCACCTCGGCCTCGCTGCCCTCGCGCGGCTCCATGGGCACGTTGTGGATCCTCACGAGCATCTTGGCGGCCGCGTTGCGCTTCGCCAGCTTCTTGGAGGTGCCGCTACCTGGGGAGGGGGGGGGGGGACACAGGATGACACACAAGGGACACCCCGGGGGAGCCCGGCGCCCCGTTGCGTGGCCGCACCGATCTCCACGAAGCGTTCCACGCGGCACGTCATGGTGAACTCCTTGCGATGCGCCGGCCCCGACTCCTGCGTCACCGTGTACTCGGGGAGGCGCCAGCCCTTCTGCACCACCAGCTCCTGGGGACAAGGAGGGGACAGGAAAAAATTGGGTGGGGGGGCCCACGGAACGTACGGAAACGAGGGGTGCTGCACCCAGCAAGGAGGTGGTAGCACCGAAACGGGCTCGGCCAGACCTGAAAGGGGCAGGGTCAAGCCCAAAATGGGGATGTTTGTCCCCAAAATGGGGATGTTCGTCCCCAAAATAGGGGTAATTGTCCCCAAAACGGGGGGAACTGTTGCCAAAATGGGGGTAATTGTCCCCAAAACGGGGGTAACTGTTCCCAAAATGGGGGTAATTGTCCCCAAAACGGGGGGAACTGTTCCCAAAATGGGGGTAATTGTCCCCAAAATGGGGGTAACTGTCCCCAAAACGGGGGTAACTGTTGCCAAAATGGGGGTAATTGTCCCCAAAATGGGGGTAACTGTCCCCAAAACGGGGGGAACTGTTCCCAAAATGGGAGTAATTGTCCCCAAAATGGGGGGAACTGTTCCCAAAATAGGGGTAATTGTCCCCAAAATGGGGTAACTGTCCCCAAAACAGGGGTAACTGTTCCCAAAATAGGGGTAATTGTCCCCAAAATGGGGTAATTGTCCCCAAAACAGGGGTAACTGTTCCCAAAATAGGGGTAATTGTCCCCAAAACGGGGGTAATTGTCCCCAAAACGGGGCATTTGTCCCCCAAAATAGGGATAACTGTCCCCAAAATGTGGGAAACTGTCCCCAACGTGGGGTAAGAGCCCCCCCCCCAAGGTCCCTGTCACCCCAAAGGGGCACATCCCCTCTTGTCACCCACCTGCAGAGCCCCCACGGGGTTACACTCCGACTGGGGGGGGGCCACGGGCGTCTTCATCTCCAGGGGGTTGCCCCTAGGGAGGGGTGGGGGGGACACACATTGTGAGGTGGGGGGGACAGATCTGAGCTCCCCGCCCCGCCGGGACCCCCAGGTAACGAGGAGCTGTAACGAGGAGGTGGGATTTTGGGGGGGCAGATGGTGCCCCCCCCACCCCCCCCCACTTTCCGTTACCTGGGTGACGGGGGGGGCACCGGGGGGGCCGGGGGGGCGGCCGCGGGGCCGAGCTCAGCCGGGGGCTCTGGGGGGAAAGGAGAGCTTGGGGATAAAAGGGGAGACGTTAACGGCCAGGCCGCGCCCCCCCCCCCCCCAAAAAAATACTTCCTGGGTACCCCAAATCCTTCCAGACCCCCCCAAGCATCCCCAGTTCTCTTGGCTCCCCTAAAACACCCGCAAACCCCCCCCCTTCCCAGCCCACCCAGACCCTGGTGACCCCCAAATCTGCCCGGAGGCTTCTCCCCTCGCCCCCCCCAGCACCCCCAAACCCCTCGGGTCGCCTCCCCAGCACCTCAAATCACCCTGGGTACCCCCAAACTCCCCCGGATGTCCCCACAGTCCCCTCTCTGGGCCCCCCGCCTCGAATTCCTGGGGTTACCCCCAACGCCCCCCCCAGGACCCTCCCAGACCAACCCCCCCGAACACCCCAATATCCCCCAGCACCTCCCGGCCACGCTCGACGCCCTCTCCTGTGCACCCAGCCCCCCTCAAAGCCACCCTGTACCCTCCCCCAGCACCCCGGGGACCCCGAATTCCACCCCTCCCTCGCCTCCCCCACCTGGGCTCCTCGGGGGCGGTGGGCTCCAGCATGTCCCCCCCCTTGAGGAGTTTTAGGGCCACCTCCGCCGCTTTGTGCTTCGCCGCCTTCTTGCTGGGGCCCTGCCCTGGGGGAGCCACCGGCTGAGCGAGGCGGGGGGACACCGGGGGTCCCCCCCAAACCGCCCCGTCCCCAGACCACAGGCAGCCTCAGCCCAGGGGGAGAGGTCTTGGGGGGGGGTCCGTGGGCCAGGAGCTCTGGCAGCGGGGGGGCTCCAGTGTCCTGGGTGTCACTGAGACTGATTTTGGGGGGGCCAGGGGATGGCCAGGCAGCGGGAGCCAGGGTGATCCCCCACTTCTGGGGGTCTTAAAGGATCCTCGAGTGTCCCAAGCATTGAAATCCCCATCGATGCCCCCCTGGCACCCACTTTTGGGGGTCTCAAAGGATCCTTGAGTGTCCCAAGTACTGAAATCCCCATCGATGCCCCCCTGGCACCCACTTTTGGGGGTCTCAAAGGATCCTTGAGTGTCCCAAGTACTGAAATCCCCATCAATGCCCCCCTGGCACCCACTTTTGGGGGTCTCAAAGGACCCTCGAGTGTCCCAAGCATTGAAATCCCCAGCGATGCCCCCCTGGCACTCACTTTTGGGGGTCTCAAAGGATCCCCCAGCATCCCAGGCTTCAGGATCCTAGGCAATCCCAAACCAGCACCCGCTTTTTTTAGGGATCCCAAATAATCCACCTGGCAGGACCCACCTTTTTGGGGGTCCCAAGTGATCCATGAGCGTCCCAAGCACTGAAATCCCAGTCGATCCTCCCCCGGGACCCACTTTTTGGGGGTCCCAAGGACTCCCCTGAGTGTCCCAAGCAACGAAATCCCAGGCAAAGCCCCCCCCCCAGACCCACTTTTTTCGGGATCCCGGGGGATCCACACCCCCCTTTTCGAGAGCCAGCCCGGAAGTGAAGGGTGACGAGGACCCACCGGTGCAGCTGATGTCCCCGACGGTGACGCGGAAGGTGAAGTTGGGCTGGTGGGCTTGTCCCTCGGCCTTGAGGAGGTCGTAGCCGGGGGTCTTGCCTATGCGAGTGCCATATTCCTGCAGGAGGCTGATGGGGGTCTTCCCGGGGTTGGCGGCCAGCATCTGCTCCAGGCTGGGGACAGGGCTGTCACCGGCCCGAGGAAGTGACAGAGGGGACTGTCAGAGGGGCTGGTTGGGGCAGGAGGGTGGCAGCATCAGGTTGGGGACACTGGGAGGAGCAGAGGAAGGTGGCGTCGCCACAGGGGATTAGGACAAGGGCGACGTGGAGCGCGGGGACAGATCTGGGTCCCTCCCAGGACAGTGGGGACAGGGGTGGCATCACCAAGCAGTGTGGGTACATGGGGACAGGGACGGAGCCTCTCCTTGGTGTGGGGACAAGGGGACAGGGGAAGACTCCCCCCACGCTGTTGCGTGGGGACAGGGGTGGCATATGGGGACAAAGGGACAGGGGCAGACCCCCCCACGCTGTTGCGTGGGGACAGGGGTGGCATATAGGGACAAGGGGACAGGGGCAGACCCCCCCCACGCTGTTGCGTGGGGACAGGGGTGGCATATAGGGACAAGGAGACAGGGGGTGGGGGGAAAGGGGTGGCACCACCGCATGGCACGGGGACACAGCGACAGGGCTGGCACCGCCACACAGCGCGGGGACACCAGTGACACCGCCACACCCCACGGGGGACAACTCCTCCACGCGGAGCCGCGGGGGACAGGGAGGGGGTGGCACCGTCGGGACACCGTGGGGCCAGCGGGGGACACCGTGAGGCCACGTGGGGCCAGACTGGGCCACCCCACACCCCTCAGGGGACACAGGGACAGGCCCCTCCGTGTGCGTGTCCCCCCCGTTTGCCCACACAGGCCCGGTCCTCAGCGAGGCCTGGCCTAGGCCTCACCGCCCCCCCCCTCATTTAACGCCTCCCCTCCCGCCGTAACGGGGGCAACTTGCTGCCGGTGGGCAAAAAAAGAGGCGGAACCGGTGGGAAACAACGAGGTTGGGACGGGAACGGGGGCGGGGGGCGGGGGTTCCGAGGTACCTGGGGAAGCCGCCGCTCCGCCTGGCCCCGCCGCCCGCCCCCTCCTCGCTCATCCCCGCCGCGCTCCGTCCCCGCCGGCCGCGCCGCTAGGGGGCGCTGGCTGAGGGGGCCGCGGGGGGTTGTGGGATAGTGGAGGAGGGCGGGGGGGGGGAAGGCGCGCCGCGGGGGGTTGTGGGAAGTGTAGTTCGCCGAGGGGGGGCGGAGCTGCAGCTGCAGCTCCGCCCCCCCTCGGCGAACTACACTTCCCACAACCCCCCGCGCGGGGCGGGTGGGGAAGGAGGGTGAATGGGAGCGGGGTGGGGGGGGCGGTTCTGCCGCAGTTTCTCTCTCTGGGGGTTAAGGGGGGGGGGGTGAAGGGGAAAAGAGGGGAAGGGTAGGGAGGGGTGGGCAAGGGTCGGTGGGTGGGGACAGGGTGGGACGGATGGATGTGGTGGGACTGGGGTGGGTGGATGTGGTGGGACTGGGATGGATGGACACGGTGGGACTGGGATGGGTGGACGTGGTGGGACTGGGATGGATGGACACAGTGGGACTGGGATGGGTGGACGTGGTGGGACTGGGATGGATGGACATGGTGGGACTGGGATGGATGGATGTGGTGGGACTGGGGTGGATGGACACGGTGGGACTGGGATGGGTGGACGTGGTGGGACTGGGATGGATGGACACAGTGGGACTGGGATGGGTGGACGTGGTGGGACTGGGGTGGATGGACACGGTGGGACTGGGATGGGTGGACGTGGTGGGACTGGGATGGATGGACACGGTGGGACTGGGATGGGTGGACGTGGTGGGACTGGGGTGGATGGACGCGGTGGGACTGGGATGGGTGGACGTGGTGGGACTGGGATGGATGGACGTGGTGAAACTGGGGTGGATGGATGTGGTGGGACTGGGATGGATGGACGTGGTGAAACTGGGGTGGATGGTTGTGGTGGCACGGGGAAGGATGGACGTGGTGGGACTGGGATGGATGGACGTGGTGGGACAGGGATGGATGGACACGGTGGGACTGGGATGGATGGATGTGGTGGGACTGGGATGGACCAGGGTCAATGGGTGGGGACAGGGTGGGACAGATGGATGTGGTGGGACTGGGATGGGTGGATGTGGTGGGACTGGGGTGGATGGACACAGTGGGACTGGGATGGATGGACGTGGTGAAACTGGGGTGGATGGATGTGGTGGGACTGGGATGGGTGGACGTGGTGGGACTGGGGTGGATGGACGTGGTGGGACTGGGATGGATGGATGTGGTGGCACGGGGAAGGATGGACGTGGTGGGACTGGGATGGATGGACGCGGTGGGACTGGGATGGATGTATGTGGTGGGACTGGGATAGACCAGGGTCAATGGTTTGGGACAGGGTGAGACGGATGGATGTGGTGGGACTGGGATGGATGGACACAGTGGGACAGGGATGGATGGACGTGGTGAAACTGGGGTGGATGGATGTGGTGGGACTGGGGTGGACCAGGGTCAATGGTTGGGGACAGGGTGGGACAGATGGACGTGGTGGGACTGGGTTGGATGGATGTGGTGGGACAGGGATGGATGGATGTGGTGGGACTGGGATGGGTGGACATGGTGGGACTGGGATGGATGTGGTGGGACTGGGATGGATGGACACAGTGGGACAGGGATGGATGGATGTGGTGGGACTGGGATGGGTGGACATGGTGGGACTGGGATGGATGTGGTGGGACTGGGATGGACCAGGGTCAATGGGTTGGATGGAGGTGGTGGGACTGGGTTGGATGGATGTGGTGGGACTGGGGTGGATGGACACAGTGGGACTGGGATGGATGGACGTGGTGAAACTGGAGTGGATGGATGTGGTGGGACTGGGATGGGTGGACGTGGTGGGACTGGGATGGATGGACGTGGTGGGACTGGGATGGACCAGGGTCAGTGGGTGGGGACAGGGTGGGACAGATTGACGTGGTGGGACTGGGATGGATGGACACAGTGGGACAGGGATGGATGGACACAGTGGGACAGGGATGGACCAGGGTCAGTGGTTTGGGACAGGGTGGGACGGATGGACGTGGTGGGACTGGGATGGATGGACACAGTGGGACAGGGATGGATGGACACAGTGGGACAGGGATGGACCAGGGTCAATGGTTTGGGACAGGGTGGGACAGATGGACGTGGTGGGACTGGGATAGATGGACGTGGTGGGACTGGGATGGACAAGGGTCAGTGGGTGGGGACAGGGTGCGACAGATGGACGTGGTGGGATTGGGATGGATGGACATGGTGGGACAGGGATGGACCAGGGTCAATGGCTGGGGACAGGCAAGGTGGGACAGAGACAGACGGACACGGTGGGACTGGGATGAACAGGGCTCAATGGATGGGGACAGGCGGGGTGGGACAGGGAGCTGTGGGGGCAGAGGCATTGGCAGCAGACTGGGAGTAGACTGGGAGCAGTGAGGACAGGGGGACACCTGCACTGGAAGCGCCAGGGACAGAGAGACACCCAGACTGAGAGCAACGGGGTCAGACTGGGAGTATTTGGGTCAGAGGAACACCCGGACTGGGAGCACTGGGATTGTGCTGGCGGCCCCCTTGTGGCATTGGGACTGGCAGGGGGCACCAGGGAGTCTCATCCCGGTGCAATTGGGGGTCCCGGTGCCGATTTAGGGGCCCCAGTTCCAGTTTAGGGGTCCCGGTGCCAGTGCAAGAGTCCCAGTTCCAGTAAGGGGTCCCGGTTCCGGTGCAGGGGTCCCGGTGCTGGTGCCGGTGGGGGGTCCCAGAAGGTTCCTGGTGCCTGTACAGGGGTCCCGGTGCCGGTAGGGGGCCCCGGTGCTGGTGGAGGGGTCCCGGTGCCTGTTTAGGGATCCCGGTGCCGGTGCAGGGGTCTTAGTGCCGGCTGGGGGTCCCGGTCCCGGTCGGCTCCTGATGCCCGTTTAGGGCTCCCGGTGCCCTTGTAGGGCTCCCGGTGCCGGTGCAGGGGTCTCAATGCTGGTTTGGGGGTCCCGGTGCGCTCCCGGCGCCGGTGCCCCAGTGCCGTTAGGGGGTCCCGGTGCCGGTGGAGGGGTCTCGGTGCCTTTAGGAGGTGCCGGTGGCCTCCGGGTGCCGGTGCCACGGTGCCGTTAGGGGGTCCCGGTGCCGCTGCTGGTGCCGGTGGAGGGGTCTCAGCGCCTTTAGGGGGTGCCGGTGCCGCTATAGGGGTGTCGGTGGAGGGGTGCCGGTGCCGGTGGGGGGTCCCGGTGCCGGTGCAGGGCTCCCGGTGCCGGCGGGGCCGGGGCGGGGCGGGCGGGGCGGGGCCGCGCTCAGCGCCGGGCGGGGCCGTTCCTCGCCGTTCGCCCTGACCGCGGCACCGGCCCCCGGTACCGGCCCCGCCCGCCAACCCCGGCCCCCCGGTACCGGGCCCGGCCCCGGCATCACCCCCGGCGGCACCAGCGGCATCGCCCCCACCCGCCCCGCCGGGACCGGGGCCCGGACCCCCCCCAGGTACCGGCACCGGGGCCGCGGCGGGGAGGCCCGGGCGGGAGGAGGGGACGGGGTGGGGGGGGTAGGACCAGGGATGCGCCCGCGATTGGGGGGGGGGGGGGGGCACGTGTTCCCCTCCCCCCCCAGGTCCCCCCCCGGCCAGACCGGGCTCGGGGTGGGGAGGGGGGGGGGCCGCACCCTCCCCTCCCCCCTCTCCCGGGTGCCGGGGGCTGGAGGTGGGGGGGGGGGAGGGAAGGAGGTGGGGACACACGAGCGGTCTCATTGCACACGCGTGTGCCCCCCCCGCCCAGCTCCGCGCACACGTGTGACCCCCCCCGGCTCCACTGCAGATGTGCTCGCACGCACCCCCCACCCCCCGCAATGCACACGCGCGCGCGTGCCCCCTTGCACACGCGTGTGCAACGCCCGCGGGTGCGCACACACACACACACACACACACACACACACTCCCCCCCCCCCTCCCGTATATGCCCCCCCCCCGGCCCGCTTGTGCATCGCCTTGCACGCGCGCGTGCGCCCCTTGCACACGCGTGTGCCCCCCCTCCTCCTTGCACACTCGTATGCGCCCCCCCCCCCGCGCATGGGCAGCCCCGTGCACACGCGTGTGCAACCTCTGTTCCTCCCACCCCCCCGCTCAGGCTGCGCACACGTGTGTGGCCCCCCCCACTCCCCCGCCCCCTCCCCTTCCCCCGTGTCGCGACAGGGCGCCACGTCGCGACATGGAGCGGGGGGCGCTCTCTCTCCCTCCCTCCCTGCCCCCAGCTCCGCGCTATCGCGACATGAGGCCAACATGTCGTGACAGACGCATCCCGCCCCCCCCACCCCGGGGTCGCTGGTTCCCCGCTTCTGCCTCAGTTTCCCCGCGCGGAGCCGCTTGCGGGGGGGTGGTTGGGGTGGGGGGAGGGGGTGAGACTCCATCCCTTCCCGGGATGACGTCACTGCGTGACGTGATGTCACCACGGGAGGGGGACACACGACACCTGGAGGGGCGGAGCATGTGTGTGTGTCCCCCTCCTGGGTCCCTGGGGGTGACGTTAAGCCCCTCCCTCCCCCCCCCCCCCCCGCAGTGACTCACCCCCCCCCCACCTAATTTTAGTGATGACCTCATCTGCCGGCTCCGCTGTTGCCACGGCAACACTCCCCCCCCCCCCAAATTTTCAGGGGAGCCGGAGAGGCCTCGATTATCCCCCCCCCCAGGACCTCTCAGCCCCCTCCAGACACTTGTGTCTCCCCGCCAGCCCTGCCTCAGTTTCCCCTTGCACGCTTGTGCACACCCTCTTGCACACTTGCACGCCCTTGTGCCTCTTGTAGCCCCCACCCCCCCTCCTGCAACCCCCCCCCGGGCCTAGTGGGGTGCACGCATGGTGTGAGGGGTGCGTGTGGCAAGGGGGGGTCCAAAGATGTGTTGGGGTGCACACGCGTGTGCAAGGGAGGGCGCACAAGGGGGTGCACATGTGTGTGCGCGCACGGAGGGGCGAGGAGGGGCATATACGTGCTGGGGGGTGCAAGGCGAGTGGGGGGCACATAAAGGGGTGCCCATGGGTGCAAAGTGGGGGGGATCACACACACGTGGGGCTGCAGATTTGGGTGCAAGGGGTGGGGGGTGCACGTGCATGCGAAGGGGACCCCGCAGGCGCAAGGGGGGGGGGGTGTGCACGCACGTGTGGGTGCAAGGGGGTGCCTGTGTGAGCAAAAGGGGGGAACACGTGTAAAGGGGTGTCCATGGGTGCAAGGAGGGGGGCGCACACACACGTGGGGCTGCAGACATGGGTGCAAGGGGGTGCCCACTTGTGCAAGGGGTGCCCGTGGGTGCGAAGGGGGCGGCACACGTGGGGCTACAGACGCGGGTGCAAGGGCTGCAGGTGCAAAGAGAGGGGGGGGCCCCCCTTTCTCTTCCCACAGGCCGGGGGGGCGGCGGCAGCGCCGCGTCGCCGGGGGGGTCCCCGCCATGGCCTGCCTGCACGAGACGCGCACCCCCTCGCCCTCGCTGGCGCTGCCCTCGGACGGGACCCCCGAGCAGGAGCTGACCCCCACCCAGTGCGTCCTGCGCGACGTCCTGCCCGCCGGCCCCCCCACCGCCGCCCCCGCCGCCCCCCCCGAGGCCTGGCCCCGCCGCGGGACCCCCCGGCACCCCGAGCTGGGTCCCGAGGGTGCGGGTCCCTTGGCCGCCGAGGCCGCCCACCTGCGGTGCCAGGCTGGGGGGGGGTTCCTGGAGGGGCTTTTCGGGTGCCTCAAACCCGTCTGGACCATGATCGGCAAAGCCTACGCGGCCGAGCACAAGCACCCCCAGGAAGGTGAGGCGGGGGGGGGGAAAGGGGGGCTCTGGGGCCAGGGGGGCAAAGGAGGGGGCAGGGGGGCAAAGGAGGGGGGAAAAGAAGGGGCCAGGGGGGCAAAGGAGGGGCCAGGGGGCAAAGGAGGGGGCAAAGGGGCCAAGGAGGGGGCAGGGGGGCAAAGGAGGGGGCAAGGGGGCAAAGGAGGGGGCAGGGGGGCAAAGGAGAGGGAAAAGAAGGGGCCAGGGGGGCAAAGGAGGGACCGAGGGGGGCAAAGGAGGGGGAAAAGAAGGGGCCAGAGGGGGAAAGGAGGGGCCAGGGGGGCAAAGGAGGGGGCAAGGGGGCAAAGGAGGGGGCAAAGGAGGGGGAAAAGAAGGGGCCAGGGGGGGAAAGGAGGGGCCAGGGGGGCAAAGGAGGGGGTAAAGGAGGGGACAAGGGGGCTAAGGAGGGGGGAAAGGATGGGGCAGAAGGACAAAGGAGGGGACAGAGGGGTAAAGGAGGGGACATGGGGGCAAAGGGGGGGCAAGGGGGCAAAGGAGGGTGCTGTGAGGCAGGGGTTGGGGCAGGAGACAAAAGGGGGGGCACAGGGGGACAGGGAGAGGGCAGGGGGACAGAGAGTGGGGTGCAGCGGGGTGGGGTGGGAGCAGCAGTGCCGGGGTGAGGGCGCCGAGGCGGGGGGGCTGCGCCGTGGCCGCGGGGTGCTGCCGTGGGGGTGGCACGGGCGTGGGGTGCCCGCAGACCCCTGGGAGGTGCCCTTCGAGGAGATCCTGGACCTGCAGTGGGTGGGCAGCGGGGCGCAGGGCGCCGTCTTCCTGGGCCGCTTCCACGGCGAGGAGGTGGCCGTGAAGAAGGTGCGGGACCTCAAGGAGACCGACATCAAGCACCTGCGCAAGCTCAAGCACCCCAACATCATCACCTTCAAGTGAGCGTGGGTGCTGGCGGCACCGGCGTGGGGCGTGGGGGGTGGCTGTGCCACGTCGTGGAGTGTGGGTGAAGCGTGGACCTGGGGACACCACGGGCAGGGAACGTGGATGTGACATGGGCAAGGCATGGAGAGCATCATGGGTACAGTGCGTGGAGACCACCACGGGCATAGGGCATGGGCGTGTCATGAGCATGGGGACACCATGGGCATGAGGCATGGACATGCCATGGTCATGGGGACACCATGGGCATGGACATGACATGGTCATGGGGACACTCTGGACATGGGGCATGGACATGCCATGGTCATGGGGACACCATGGGCATGGGACGTGGTCGTGGCATGGGCAAGGCATGGAGAACACCATGGGTACAGTGCATGGAGGCCACCATGGGCATGGGGCATGGACATGGCATGATCATGGAGATGCCATGGTCATGGGGACACCATGAACATGGGACATGAACATGCCATGGTCATGGGGACACCATGGGTATGGGGCATGGACATGGTCATGGGGGCACTGTGGGCATGGGGCATGGACATGCCATGGTCATGGGGACACCATGGGCATGGGACGTGGTCGTGGCATGGGCAAGGCATGGTGAACATCATGGGTACAGTGCATGGAGGCCACCATGGGCATGGGGCATGGATGTGCCATGGTCGCGGGGACACAGTGGGCATGAGACATGAACGTGGCATGGGGCATGGTCATGGCACAGAGCATGGGCAGGAGGGGTGGAGACGTGGACATGGCATGATCGTGGTATGGGATTTGGACATGCCGTGGGCTTGAGGGATGGAGGCATGACCGCAGCATGGGCCATGGACACGCCATGGGCGCGAGGCGTGGACACGGGATGGGCTTGGACGTGTCATGGGCATGAACACAGCATGAGGCACGGGCATGGGGCCACCACGGGCACAGGGGTGGACACGGGATGGGTGTGAGCATGAACATGGCACCGACATGGACACTGCGTGGACATGCCATGGGCACGGTGTCAAGGTCACAGTCACGACGTGGTCATGGGGCACCACCATGGCGTGTGGATGGGGGACACCAGCACGGCTGGGGTGGGGTGGGCAGGACACGGGGTGGGCAGGACACCGGATGTGGGCACGGGGCACCCTGGCGTGTCCCACATGTGGCATGGGGGATGGCCACGCACGGGAAAGGGCCCTCGGAGAGTGGTGGGGGTGCAGATGGGTGCCCCAATTCCCATGGGTGCCCTGGTGCTCCAAGGTGTCGGGGTGCAGAGGGGTGCCCCTGGTGACGATGAGTGCTCCTCATGCAAAGGGAGGGACTTGGGTGCAGATGGTTGCCCCAGCAGGGTGGGTGCTGACGGGCACCTGAGTGCAGGTGGGTGTCCTGGGGAAGTTGGGTGCTCTGGAGATGTTGGGTGGCCTGAAGATGTTGGGTGTCCTGGAGATGTTGGGTGCCCTGGAGGAGCTGGGTGGCCTGAAGGAGTTGGGTGTCCTGAAGAAGTTGGGTACCCTGGAGGAGTTGGGTGCCCCAGAGGAGATGGGTTCTCCAAAGGATTTGGGTGCCCTGGAGGTGTTGGGTGCTCTGTAAGAGCCGAGGGGCCTGAAGGAGTTGGGTGTCCTGGAGATACTGGGTGCCTTGGAGATGTTTGGTGCCCTGGAGAAGTTGGGCACCCTGGAGGAGTTTAGTGCCCTGGAGATACTGGGTGCTCTGGAGGAACTGGGTGCCCTGGAGGAGTTGGGTGCCTTGGAGATGCTTGGTGCCCTGGAGAAGCTGGGTAGCCTGAAGGAATTGGGTGCCCTGGAGAAGGTGGGTGCCCTGGTGCCATTGGGTACCCCAGGTGTCCCTCCTGTTGGGCGGTGGGCGCTGAGGGTGCCGCTGTGCCCGCAGGGGTGTGTGCACCCAGGCCCCCTGCTACTGCATCATCATGGAGTTCTGCGCCCAGGGCCAGCTCTACGAGGTGCTGCGCGCCGGGCGCAAGGTCACCCCCTCGCTCCTCGTCGACTGGTCCATGGGCATCGCCGGCGGCATGAACTACCTGCACCTCCACAAGATCATCCACCGCGACCTCAAGTCACCGAAGTGAGCGGGGCGGGGGGCTGGAGGACCACCCATGGGTGCTGGGGTGGGTGGTGCGACCGCGGTGGGGACACGCATGTGCCCGTGGTGGTCCTCGGTGGCTGCATGCTGGTGGTAGTTGCATGTCCGTGGCGGTGCCGTGGCCATGGTGGTCCATGGTGGTGACGTGTTCTTGGTGGTGCCACATCCTCAGTGATACCATGTCCTTGGTGGTGAGATGGCCACGGTGACGCCGTGGCCATGGCAGAGCTGTGACCACCGCGGTGACGTGTCCTTTGTAGTGCCATATCCATAGTGGCGTCATGTCCGTGGTGGTGCCACATCCATAGTGGTACCACGTCCATGGTGGTGCCACACCCATGGTGGTGCCACATCCATGGTGGTGCCACACTCATAGTGGTCCCATGTCCATGGCAGTTGCATGTCCATAGCAAAACCACGCCTATGGTGGCCGCGTGTCCATGGCGATGACGTGTCCATGGTGGTGACATGCCCATGACAGCGCTGTGCCCGTGGCAGTGCGGTGACCTCGGTGGTTGCACGCCCGTAGCGGTTGTACGTCCATGGTAGCACCATACCCATGGTGGTTCCATGCCCATAGCCATTGCGTGACTGTGGCGGTGACACTGCTGTGGCCACAGTGGTGGCGTGTCCATAACGTGACCATGCTCGTGGCAGTTGCATGCCCATGACAGCACCATGCCCGTGACAGCACCGTGTCCATGATGGTGCCATGTCCATGACGGCGTTGTGCCTGCGGTGGTGGCACACTCATGATGTGACGGTGCCCATGGCGGTGCCGTGCCCGTGGCATTGGCGTGGCACTGGTGTGGCGCTGAGCCGGTGTCCCCCAGCATGCTCATCACCTACGATGACGTGGTGAAGATCTCGGACTTCGGCACTTCCAAGGAGCTCATTGACAAGAGCACCAAGATGTCCTTCGCTGGCACCGTGGCCTGGATGGCACCCGAGGTCATCCGCAACGAGCCCGTCTCCGAGAAAGTTGACATCTGGTGAGGCCACGGGGACCTCGGGGACGTGGGAACCTTGGGGACACCAGGGAGCTGGTGGTGGCCTTGGGGACACAGCAGCACAAGGGGGTTTGGGTGGCAACGAAGGACGCTGGGGGGCACAGGAGGCATTGGGGACCACAGGAACAGGGGACATGGGGGCACCAGAGATGGGGACATTGGAGTTGCTGGTGGGGCCAAGGACAGGGTTGAGGGACATCAAGAGGGGCCGAGGACAGCGGGGGCCACCAGCATGGGCAGAAGCAGGGAGGGGACCCAGGGCAAGGGGGACCCAGGGGATGACGGAGGTGCCCAGCGGTGGGTGACGGGGGCCGTGGGTGCCTCCAGGTCCTTCGGGGTGGTGCTGTGGGAGCTGCTGACGGGCGAGATCCCCTACAAGGACGTGGACTCGTCGGCCATCATCTGGGGGGTGGGCAGCAACAGCCTCCACCTGCCCGTCCCCTCCAGCTGCCCCGACGGCTTCAAGGTGCTGCTGCGCCAGTGCTGGTGAGTGTCCAGCAGTGGGGACATCCCACCACGGGGACATCCCACCACGGGGACATCCCACCATGGGGACATCCCACCATGCACTGTGGAGACACCTCACCATGGGGGTACTCTACCATGGGGGTACTTCGCCATGGGGACACTCCACCATGGGGACACCTCACCTTGAGGACATCCCACCATGGGGACACTCCACCATGGGGACACCTCACCACGGGGAGGCTCCACTATGGGGACATCCCATCACGGGGACACCTCACCTTGGGGACATCCCACCATGGGGACGCTCCACCATGGGGACACCTTGCCATGGGGACATCCCACCCAGGGTCTTGCTGTGGGTACCCAGTGTGTTCTCCACATTCTTCTCTGCCCGTGGTCCCCAAAAAACCTCAGCACCCCACCAGAGTGCCCCCCCCCACCCAGCACCCAGCCACCCTCCCCGCCACCCCGCCCGCACCCAGCACCCTGCCGCTCCCCCCAGGAACAGCAAACCCCGGAACCGGCCGTCCTTCCGCCAGATCCTGCTGCACCTCGACATCGCCTCTGCCGACGTCCTCTCCACCCCCCAGGAGACCTACTTCAAATCCCAGGTACCCAGCACCCCGACACCCCGACACCCCAGGACCTCAAGAACCCAGCACCCAGGGACCCCCTCCAGATGCCATCACCCTGAGACCCCATCGTCCCAGGACCCCAGCACCCCAAAACCCCCAAGAACAGCACCTCAGGATTGCCCCAACCCCCCCAGGATACCCATCACCCCAAAAACCAGCACCCCCAGCACCCCGGGATACCAGCACCCAGGGACCCCCAAACTTCAGAGGACACCTGCTTCAAATCGCGGGGACTGGGAGGACTGGTGCTGGGGCAACTGGTGCCAGCGGTAGCTGGTGCTCGGGGTATCCATACCCAGTACATCCTAGTGCCCAAGATATCCATAACCAGTATATCCCAGTTCCTGGAGTATCCAGGTTCAGTATATCCCAGTGCCCGGGATATCTGTACCCAGTATATCCCAATATATCCCAGTGCCTGGAGTATCCCAGTGCCCGGAGTATCCCAGTCCAGTATATCCCAATGTCTGGGGTATCCAAGTCTGGTATATCCCAGTGCCCAGGGTATCCAGGGCCAGTACATCCCAGTGCCCGGGATATCCAGGTCCAGTACATCCCAGTGCCTGGGGTATCCATGCCCGATACACCCCAGTGGTGGCCACTGCCTGGGATGCCCGATGGCCATGGCGGCCAGTGCTCGGGTTGCCGGCGGCCGGCGCGGCGGTAGCCGGTTCCGTGGCAACCGTTGCCCGCGTGCCGCAGGCGGAGTGGCGGGAGGAGGTGAAGCTGCACTTCGAGAAGATCAAGTCGGAGGGGACGTGTCTGCACCGGCTGGAGGAGGAGCTCATCAACCGCCGGCGCGAGGAGCTCCGGTGGGGCCCGGCCGCGGGGCCGCGAGGGGCCGCGGGACGGGGAGGGTGCAAGGAGGGGGACGAGGAGGGCTGTTGGGCGGTGGGTGCCGCGGGGCGCGCGTGCCAACGCCGGGCGTGCCGCGGGTGCCAGGCACGCGCTGGACATCCGGGAGCACTACGAGCGGAAGCTGGAGCGCGCCAACAACCTCTACATGGAGCTCAGCGCCCTCATGCTGCAGCTGGAGCTGAAGGAGAAGGAGCTGCTCAGGTGAGCGGGCACCCACCAGCACCCACCAGCACCCACCAGCACCCCCTGCACCCATCCCATGGGCCACCCTGTCTCTGCGGCCAACGCTGTGCCCATGGGCAACTCTGTATCTACTCTAGAGCCAATCCTTGGCCAACCCTACAGCCAACCCACGGCCATGGCCAACTCTATGGCCAACCCACAGCCATGGCCAACCCTATATCCACCCCATAGCTACCACAGTCAACCCTACCTCCACCCCACAGACACCCCATGGCCAATCTTATCTCCACCCCGTGGCCAACCCTATCTCCACCCCATGGCCATGGCCAACTATCTTCACCCCATGGCCAATCCTGTAGCCACCCCGTGTCCAACCTGTGGCCACAACCATCTACACCCACCCCATGGCCATGACCAACCCTATAGGTCTCCCATGGCCCCAGCCAGCCCTGCCTCCACCCCATTGCTGCCCCATGGCCACGCCCAACCCCATGGCCAACCTTCTAGACACACTTCATCTCCATGGCCAACCCTGTATCAACCCCATGGCCGTGACATATGGCCAACCTTGACCCCATGGCCAGACCTAACCCACCCCAAGACCTCCCCCGCCATGTCACCCCCCACCTCGGGGTGTGTGTGCCCACGCGTGGCCCCGTGGCAGGCGGGAGCAGGCGCTGGAGAAGCGCTACCCGGGGCTCTTCAAGCCGCGGGCGCCACGGGGGCTCCTGCACGGCAACGCTGTCGAGACCCTCATCAAGAAACGCAACGTCCCCCAGAAGCTCTCGCCTCACGGCAAGCGGTGCGCCGCGGTCGGGGAGGAGGAGGAGGGGCAGCGGGTGGTTTGGGGTAGGGGGGAGTCTGGAGGGTTGGGTGCTTTGGGGTGGAGGGGGGTGGATATGTGGGTGCCTCAGGGTTGGGGTGAGGGGGTCGGGGGCCGTGGATGTGGGTCCTTGGGGGAGGTGGGAGGGCAACTGGGTCTTCTGAGGTGGGGCGGGGGGGTCTGGGGGAGTGAGTGCGTGGGGTCTTTGGGGAGGGGGGGCTGCGGGCTGGGTGCTGGGGTCCTTTGGCGGGGAGATTTGGGGCGGGGGGGGATCCACACGCTTGAAGTCCTTTGCGAGGAGTGTAGAGGTGTCCCCTTTTGGGGACTTCGAGGGGTCACACGTGGCTGGGTGGGGGCTGCTGCGGGGGTCCCCGGCTGCCTGGGTGCCCGTCCGCAGCCCTTTCCCGTGTCCCCCTCCCCATGTGTGTGTCCCCCCCACCCCACCCCAGACCTGACATCCTGAAGCCGGAGGTGCTGCTGCCCAAGCTGGACGCGGCCATGGCGCAGGTGGCCTTACCGGGGTGTCCCAAGGGTCCCCCCTCGCCCGGGCGCAGCCGCCGGGCCAAGGGGCGTCATCGCAAAGCGGGACCCCGGGGGGGCTGCGGGGAGCCCGGCCCCGAAACCGGCCCCCCCCGGGGGCTCCCCGGCCCCCCGCCCGCCGCCGCCGGCCCCGACCTCCTCGGGGGCACCTTGGAGGCTGCGGGTGCCCCCCCGGCCGCCGTCCCTGACACGGGAGCCGGGGGGGCGACGGGCACCCAAGGGTCCCCCCCGCCGCAGCCCCCGGCTCCCGGGGAGCCTGAACGGGAGAGCGGGGGCAGCCGGGGGGGCAAAGTGGGGGGGCAGCACCTCACCCCCGCGGCGCTGCTGTACCGGGCGGCCGTCACCCGCGGGCAGGTGAGAGTCCTGGATGTCTGGGTCCCTTTTATTTATTTTTGGGGGGGGCAGGACCCCCAAGTGCATCGGGGGGGAGGTGGGATGGATCCTTTCTAAGGAGGAGGCAGCACCCCTTTTTTTTTTGAGGTGGGGAAGGCACTGGGGTCCCTCCTTGGGGGGAAGGCGGGCTCCTTGGGTCCATCCTGGGGTGGGGGGGTCTTTTCCGAGGGGCAGCGGGACCCGATGTGACACCCCCCCCACCTCTACTGTCCCCAGAAGCGGGGGGTCTCGTCAGAGGAGGAGGAGGGTGAGGTGGACAGCGAGGTGGAGCTGCCGCTGCGGCAGAGGTGGGTGCTCACAAACCTCCCTCCTCGTCAGATACCCGGGGACAGTTGGGGTGGGGGGGGGCCATAGGTGCTCAGGAAGGGTGCGGGGAGGGGGTCCATGGATGCCTGGAAACCCAGGATGGGTGCGGGAAGGGGAGGTCCATGGGTGTTTAGACACCTGGGATGGGTGCAGGGGTACTTGGACACCTGGGGTGGGTCCATGGGTGGTTGGGCACCTGGGATGGGTGCTGAGGGGTGGCATCCATGGGTGGTTGGGCACCTGGGGTGGGTCCATGGGTGACTGGACCCCTGGGATGGGTGCAGGAGGGGATCTATAGGTGGTTGGACACCTGGAGTGGGTCCATGGGTGATTGGACCCCTGGGATGGGTGCGGGAGGGGGTCTATAGGTGGTTGCACACCTGGGCAGGTTCTAAGGGTGTTGGGACACCTGGGATGGGTGCAGGGTGGTGGCATCCATGGGTAGTTGGACACCTGGAGTGGGTCCATGGGTGGTTGGACCCCTGGGATGGGTGCAGGAGGGGGTCTATAGGTGGTTGGACACCTGGGCAGGTTCTAAGGGTGGTGGGACACCTGGGATGGGTGCAGGGTGGTGGCATCCATGGGTAGTTGGACACCTGGAGTGGGTCCATGGGTGGTTGGACCCCTGGGATGGGTGCAGGAGGGGGTCTATAGGTGGTTGGACACCTGGGCAGGTTCTAAGGGTGGTGGGACACCTGGGATGGGTGCAGGGTGGTGGCATCCATGGGTAGTTGGACACCTGGAGTGGGTCCATGGGTGGTTGGACCCCTGGGATGGGTGCTGAGAGGTGGCATCCATGGGTGGTTGGACACCTGGGGTGGATCCATGGGTGGTTGGACACCTGGGGTGGGTGCTGAGGGGTGGCAGCCATGCGTGGTTGGACTCCCAGGGACGGTGCAGGTGTGGTTGGACACCCGGGCTGCGTACATGGGTTGGTTGGACACCTGGAGCGGACGCTGCAGGGGTGACATCCAGGCTGGTCGGACACCCACGGGGGCGCCCCGACACCCGCCACAGATGGCGCGAGGTTGGGTGCTCGCCCGCTCACCTCCTCCTTCTCCCCCAACGCCTCCAAGGTGGCCGCCGGGCATGAGCAAGCGCCAGTCGCTGTCGACCTTCAGCTCGGAGAACTTCTCGGACGGCGACGGCGACGAGGGCCACACGAGCGAGCCCTCGCACAGCGCCACGCCCGACGTGGGCAGCACCAACACGGACGAGCGCCCCGACGACCGCTCCGAGGACCTCCTGTCCCAGGGCTCCGAAATCCCCCTGGACGCGCCCCCCCCCGAAGGGCCCGGCCGCCCCCACGGCGGGGGCAGCCCCAAGGTGATGTTTCTGTCACCCCAGGGAGGCGGGGGGGAAGCACCCAAACGCACCCCACCGAGGGATGGGTGACAGCGTGGAGCGGGAGGGATGGGTAGCAGGATGGGGTGGGGAGGGGTTCTGGGGTCCCCCAGGGGAGGTGCTGTGGGGCGGGGGTCCTTAAGGTGCCCTGGGATGGGGTTGGGAGGGGAAGGGGAGCCCCCCAGGGATGGTAGGATGGGGTGGGGGGGGTCCCTGGGGTACCCCTGGGATGGTAAAATGAGGTTGGGGGGTTCCCTGGGGTACCCCAGGGGTGGCTGCCATTGGGTGGGGGTCCCCAGGGATGGGTGCTATGGATTTGAGCTGGGGGGTGGTCCCTAACCCCACCCAGAATAGGTTTAGCCAAGGGAAGAGGGTCCCCAGGGGTGGGTGCCATGGGGGGGGAGGGTGTACTGTGGGGTGGGGGTCCTTAAGGTGCCCCATGATGGGGTTAGGAGCGGAGGGGGAGCCCCCCAGGGATGGTAGGATGGGGTGGGGGGGGTCCCTGGGGTCCCCCAGGGGTGGGTGCTATGGATTTGGGGGGAGGGGCTGTCCCCTAACAACCCCCCCGTACCAGGTTTAGCAAAAGGAAGGGGGTCCCCAGGGCTTGCGCTACGGGGTGGGGGTCACCCAGGCATCCCCCCCGCCCAGGGATGGGTGCCATTGGGTGGGGGTCCCCAGGGGGTGTCCCAGCAACCCCCCCCCGGATGCCGTCCCATGGGGATGGGGGGGGGTCTTGCGAACCCCCTGTGCCAAGGGGGGGCCCAGAATGAAGTATCATGGTGGGGGGGGGGGAATCTCAGTAGGATCCTGGAGCCCCCCGCCCAAGGGTGGCCGTCACCGTCGGAAGTTGGGGGGGGTCTCCACCCCCCCCCCAATTTATGTCTCTGTGTGTCCCCTCCCCCAAGGTCTCGGAGGACTCGGACTGCGACAGCGCGGAGCTCGACCACTCAGGCAGCGGCGAGGGGCTCCCCCGGCCCACGGCCCCCCCCGGCCTGTGACCCATCACCCCCCTCACACCCCCCCACCCACCCTTTACCCCCCCACAGCCCCCTCCTGCACATCCCCCCCCCCACACACTTGTACAGCCCCAAATATTTATATAAATATCTATCGATCTCTACACAAAGCTCGGTGCCATCTCTGTGCTTTGGGCTGGGGGGAACACGGGGACTTTTCTTTTGGTGGGGGGACCCGTTGGGGTTTTTTTTTTTGGAGGGGGGATGCAGAGAAGAGAAGAAGAAATTATCTCCCTCCCTCTCCTGTTTCTGCAGATCCTGCCCTAACAGCCCCCACCCCAAAGGGGGAAGGAGACCAAGGGATAATTTAATTTTTTTAGAGGGGGGGGCAGCATATAAAGGGTTAAGAGCCCCCTCCTCCAGTCTTTACTGGTGGAACTGGGAAGAGACCCAAAGGGGGTGGGGAGCCCGGGTGGATTTGAGGGGGGCAGAGCGACCCCACCCCAACTGGTTTCCAGTTTGCAGGATACTGCGAGAAGCAAAGAAACCCCCAAAACTCATCAAAAGCAGCTGCCCCCCCCTTTCAAATGACACCTTGGGGGGTTCTTTGCACCCTCAGGAGGTGCCCAACCCCCCATACTGGGCCATACTGGGAATACTGGGGGGGGAAATAAAGACGGAGACAAGGCAGATCCATTAACCAAAATATCCTCCAGTTTCTATTCACAAGGAAAAGCTCCAGTCCATCTTTTTATTAACGTTTTTTTTTTTGAAAAATTCTTTTTTTTTGTTTTTTTTTGTTTTTTTTTCCTGACAGTTACAGAACTAAACTGAAACGGTTTTGTTTTTTTTTTTTGGTTGGGTTTTTTTTTGTGGGTTTTTTTTTCCTTTTTTTTTTTTTCTCTTCCACTCTTAACATTTCATGACAAAAACCGAAAAAACCAAAAAAAAAACCAAAAAAAACAAACGTCATGAGCCGAAAAAACGGGGGGGGGTGTGGAGAATTTAAAGGGGGGGGGGGGTGTGGAGAATTTAAAGGGGGGGGGTGTAAGGAGAGAGAGAAGCTTTATAAAACTAAGATCGGGGACTCAGCCTTTATTTTTTTTTATTTTTCAAAGTGGCTGAACGGAGGAAACAAAAAAAACACCAAAAAAAAAAAAAAAGAGAATTAAAACGCTGTAATTTGAGGGAAAAAAAAAAACAGGTGTGGGGGGGGCAAAGAGGAAAAAAAAAAAACCAAAATAAAATAAAAAATAAAAATAATCAACCTCGTGAGTGGCCGCGGAGAGGATGATGGAAGGAACCGAAAAAATGTACAAACTAGTTTTTTAAAACCTGGGGCTGGCTCTAAGGGACTACCCGGCTGGATGGCGAGGTGAGGCCGAAGGCTCCGCGGCGGGGCCCCTAGCTGCTGCCCATGCCCCCGGTCTCCGAGGAGAGCCTGCAACGACGAAGAAAAGGGCGTCAGAAAACACGGGGGGGCCCCTATTTTCTTTTTTTTTTTTTGGGGGGAGAGGATGAGGGAGGAGGAAGAGGAAGGACGGGCGAGGAGGAAGAGGAAGGGCGACGGCGGCGCTGGGGGGGATGGAGAGGAAGGGGCTGCGCCCCCTTAAATAGAGGTGGAGGGGGGGGAAAGGGGGTTTTTGGGGGGGTGGGGGGGGAAGGGAGGGGGTTGCAGCCCCTTTTTGGGGGGCAGATTGGGGGTGGGGGGTGCAGATTAGAGGGGGGGAGCAGATTAGGGAGGATACGGAGCGGGGGGGGCACATCAGGGGTAAATTAGGGGGGCAAGTGGGGGGCACAGATTAGGGGGGCACATCAGGGGTAAATTAGGGGGGCAAGTGGGGGGCACAGATTAGGGGGGCACATCAGGGGTAAATTAGGGGGGAGATTGGGGGGTACAGATTAGGGGGGGCACATCAGGGGTAAATTAGGGGGGAGATTGGGGGGTACAGATTAGGGGGGCACATCAGGGGTAAATTAGGGGGGCAGTTTGGGGGGTACAGATTAGGGGGGGCACATCAGGGGTAAATTAGGGGGGTAGATTAGGGGGGCAGTTTGGGGGGTACAGGTTAGGGGGGGCAGATCAGGAGGGTGCACATCGGGGTGAATTGGGGGGCAGTTTGGGGGTGCACAGGAGGGATAAATCGGGGGGGCAGATTGGGGGGGGCAGAGATTAGGGGGTACAGATTGGGGGTGCACAGAGGGGGTAAATTGGGGGGGCAGTTTGGGGGTGGTACAGATTAGGGGTGGCAGATTGGGGGGTGCAGATCATGGGGGGCAGTTTGGGGGTGCAGAGTGGGGGGGTACAGATTAAGAGGGTGCAGATTGGGGGGGTGCACATCAGGGGTAAATCAGGGGGGCAGATTGGGGGGCACAGATTAAAGAGGAGCAGACTGGGGGTAAATTGGGGGGCAGATTAGGGGGGGTGCACATCAGGGTTAAATCGGAGGGGGCAGTTTGGGGGTACAGATTAGGGGGGGTACAGATTAGGGGGGGGCAGATTAGGAGGGGTGCAGATTTGGGGGGGGCACAGACCAAGGAGTAAATTAGGGGGGGTAAATTGGGGGTGCAGATTAGAGGGTATAGATTTGGGGGGGGGGCAGATTTGGGGGGGGGCACAGACCAAGGAGTAAATTGGGGGGGGTAAATTGGGGGTGCAGGTTAGGAGGGGCAGATCGGGGGGGTGCAAGATCAGGGGGGTGCACACCGGGGGTAAATTAGGGGGGGGCAGTTTGGGGGTGCAGATTAGAGGGTACAGATTTGGGGGGGGGGCAGATTTGGGGAGGGCACAGATCAAGGGGTAAATTAGGGGGGGGTAAATTGGGGGTGCAGGTTAGGGGGGGCAGATCAGGAGGGTGCAGATTAAGGGGGTGCACATCAGAGGTAAATTGGGGGGGGGCACTTTGGGGGGTGCAGATCGGAGGGTACAGATCGGGGGGGCAGTTTGGGGGGGGCAGATCGGAGGGTACAGATCAGGGGGGGCAGATTAGGGGGGGCACAGATCAAGGGGTAAATTGGGGGGGGTAAACTGGGGGTGCAGGTTAGAGGAGCACAGATTAGGAGGAGCAGATTGGGGGGGGCAGATCAGGAGGGTGCAGATTAAGGGGGTGCACATCAGGGGTAAATTAGGGGGGGGCAGCTTGGGGGGGCAGCTTGGGGGGGCAGATCAGAGGGTACAGATCAGGGGGGGCAGATTAGGGGGGGTGCAACATCAGAGGCGAGGGGGGGACCCCAAAAGCAAGCAGGGCCACCAGCACACCCCCCCCTGCCCCGCGGCGGCGCGAGGGACCCCCCCCTTTTTAATATTGCTCCCCGGGGCCCCCCCAAAACCCGTGGCCCCCCCCCTCCCCGCGGCGGCACAGAGCTGGCAGAGCGGGTTCTCACCGTGGCAACTTTATTACAGGGTACAGACACATCCCGCGAGCGAGACAAACGCGACGGGCTCCCGCCTCGAACCCCTCCCTCCCCACCTTTCCCACCCCCCCCCCCCAAAATAAAAATAAAAATAAAAAAAAAAAAACAAACCCACAAACCCACCCCGCGACGCAACTACTTAAAAAAAATGGGG